>DWAP01001163.1:0-16806 GCA_018230625.1 Heliconius eleuchia
TTTTCAATGTACAGAAACGACTTTTCTACAGATTTATTATAAGTATAGATTGTATTTATACTAGCATTTTGTTCAACAGACAACAAGCTATACTTATCTATGTATTGGTGATGTATTCTTGGATAACATGAATATAGTCAAATATAATTTAAATATGATAAGATCAGCTATATTACAATAACATAAAATGTATTCTTCAGACATTGCGTTACAGAAATATTACTAAAAGTATCGGTTATCGTAAAGCTTATCAGTAATCCGTAAGTGACCGAATATAAAATATAACAAACCCTATTTATGCCGGCTTTATAACACAGCTTTTGTCGAGATCACAGAAAGCCTTATCAAATGAATATTTATCGACAATCGACTATTCAGATAATAAAGTTATTAAGTTTCCGTTTTCAACATCGTTTTGTTTTTAGATTTTGTTTCTATTCACTAAAGTTCAGTTTTTTTTATCCAACAGCGTGATGGAAAGGAGGATAATGTGTTCATGTATGTAGTATATGAATTCATATGTGGCGTTGTAGAGGACAAACGCCATCGCTAATTTTGATGACTCTTATAAATTCAATCTTTCAATCAATTTGTCTTTACCTTGCGAATGTCACTAAATATATGACAACTATCAAAATTCATTATAAATCAAAATAAAAAAACGGCGACACATAAAAAAAATAAGCCCAATAGCTCATTAGAATGAACAGTAGGAACCTATCATTTTTCGAGCCCCGTATAAATTTTTCAATTTTAAGAAACTACTAGGATTGTTTTTTTCTTTTTAGTTTAATGCAGTCGGATTTTATGTTTTGTATAACTATTTTTGATTTCATAATAATATGTGAAAAGTATGTTATTTATATATTATATTGAATTTTTAATTTTTGTCGTTCCCTTTTCTTTGCCGTTCACTTTATCCAATTAAACTACACGTTTAAATTCCGCTACTTCGAAATTTAAAAAGTTGTTTACAATTGAGTTCCGCTACTTAACACATAGTGTCTTAAATTTTAGCAGAAAATGGAGAACGAGATGTCTTAATAATTGATCATTTGTTGTCGACGATCATCGAACGCCGATCATTGATCATTGTCATTAATCGACCATCAATTTTATTGATATTCATCATAAATGTCGATTGTGATTATTGATCATAATTATTGAATTATGAATTACAGATTACGAAATACAGTTGGCTTATTGCGGATAGCCGGATTTTGATAACACTGGAATTGTTCCCTAAGATAGCGATAACATTTTAACATGACTTTGAAATTTCGAAACTGAGTGTTTGCTTATGATGATCAAATATTACTCAAATACTACAATTTCATATAAATATATGTTATTACATATGCCAAACTGTCAATCTCTTCTTTTTGAAGTTGGCAAGAAAAGTTTGATAAGTGGAAATAATACGCCACGTCACAGGGCGGGCCTAGTTTCAATACAAGGCTCTAGAAAAGGTCCCACTATTGTACGACTATTGTTATTTACAGACAGTTCTGATATAAATTTATCGTCGCCCTTTCAAAGTTAAGCAATTGGATCCGCTTTGTTTGGAAATAGCATTGGTTTGTTCTGATGTCATAATGAAATTGACTGTCTCTTACAATCGTCAACGTGATTTTTTATGATGAAAGGAATTTAGAGATTTATATAGTTTTGGATTTAAATGTATTTATATAATTGATATTGTGTTTGTTGGGGCTGAGTTGGTCGTGTACTAAACGAGGGAGTTGTTCGTTTATTCATCTGGCTTGACGTTCGAGACAGTTCACCGAAATGTACGCTTCTAAGATTTTAGTTACTAAATAAACTACAGATGGTAAATTTTACTCTTCTTTACATCCAAAATCCTAAAAGATCTTTAAAATTTTTAGGGAAACAGTTTCAATAAGTTAGAGTGTCAAAATAAAATGTCTAATTTATTAAGAACATACAAAAGGAATTCGTCACCAAATCTGTTCTTCATTACAAATAAAAAAAAAAAGAAAATGTCTGTAATTACCAAATGTAACAGACAATCAAAAAAAGAAACCTTTGGTCGTCCAATAGCTTTGTGTTTCCTGCCCGTATACCCCGCGTTATCTGTTCACAGATAACAGTTGTTTAGGAAGAACGTTATCTCAGTCACTGTTTTTAACTCCGGAATGTTTTTGTTGTTATTTCACTTGAATCTATGTCGCAGAGAAACGAAGGAGCTATGAGTTCTTTTTCCGGTTAAAACAAAAATTTACAAAATTATATTGACACTTCGTACTAGTTGGATTTATATTCTAGAAATTATTTTAACACAGGGAAAATTTTTGTTTAAAATGTTATCGTTATTTTTCCATATCCACAAAGTATTAGGCTACATATCTTAAACTAAATAATTTGTAGGTTGAATCCCACTCGGTGGAGTGAATTATTTTAATTTAGCAGCTCTGGTAACAAAGCAAAGTGCGGCATTCAGCTCTGCAGATGACGCGCAATGACTCGAACGTGTAACTGGCTCAGAGAACACCAACATAGCGTTATTTAAGTAACTGAAATCTCGACTACCTTGCATTGCTATAACTGAGACCTCTTCCTTTGTCTCCTTACCTTATTCACAGTCGTTAGTTATAATAAAAGGAAAGAAAGTGTAAGGGCCCCGCTCCGACTCTACGCCGTGAATTACTGTCAGACCATGGCTCCAACAGTCGTCATTGAACCTTCCAGGACATTGTATGTAATCTTTGTCAAGGTCCTTCTTTTTACTCTTGTTAATATTAAGAGTGTACGAACAAGAATTTTGACGTAGCTTGATAAGAATGTATGCTTTAATAGTCAGAGTGCTAGGAAGGTTCACAAGATATAGAAGAATAACGTGCCCGGCACGGGCACGCGTGTCACTGTATTATTTTTTTATGTTTTCTAAAACATCGTTTGTTTAATGAGTTCCTCCACAAGACATGTAATACCTTCAGAAGTCGGTATATAAATTTAAATAAATATTTCATCTCCTCGAGTGGGGATCGGACCCACAACCTTTCGAATTTGGAGTCACACTTTAGGCCTCTTCACCACGACTGGTCTTAATTATACTTTTTGAAATTGGTTAAAAATAACTTAGAGAAATGACTGAAAAAAGTAAATCTATTATGTTATGGAAATACAAAGAGCTATAGTTATTCTTTAAAAGGGAATCCTTTGTCTCATCCCCTTATTACAACATTAGCGGGAGTGAAAGAGAGTGCGGACGGTAGAGTACGTTTCAAACACCCTCATTTCGCATAATGAGACTTTATCACGATGAAATATGGAGATGGAAATAGGTCACTGTCTAAGAATAGCTTTAAAGTTAGACTAAAAAAATATATATTTAACTAACTCGCTACCATTGTTAGAGTAATTCATTTATATATTCAGGTCATAATAAAAATGTTTGTAGACGTTTAGCGTAGCTGTCGTGGCTTAACGAACAGTGTCTGACTGTAAGCGTGGCGATCGCGGATTCGATCCCTGCTCGGTGATATAAATAGGCCTAACGGACTCCATAAAGGATCTCTGCATTGCTTGCATTCAGATACTTTCCATGACAGTGCATGTCATCAGTCCACCACCGCTACTTGAAAACCTTTTCATTTCAGATTTTATCAAGCTGGAAAATATCAATACAGAGGCCAGTCATGGCGCAGGTGCACAATATACGACTGTAAAATCGACTGGTTGTGGCTTCGATGCCCACTCAAGGAAATTAAATATTTACTTATATTTTTTTCTTTAATATTTCTCAATAATAACTAATTTCTTTCCTTGAGTTCTATGCAACACGCAACAGCTCCAGAACTCCGATGAAAGTAGGGAATGGCCTACCTGCAATTTATTCCTACCATTCAGAGCTATATTCTAAGCAACACTTTAGTAAATCAACGAGGGTTAAATATTACGTTATGTGATACATACATATAGGTGTTGCACACGCGCGGGCTTAGGTGAACTATTTCAACGGTATTTCATATTTAGGCCTAAATCAGACGAGTTTTGCGGAAATTAGTACCGTTAGTTCACTTAAAGCTAAAACAAAATTTATACCTTGATGCCTAGAGCCCTGGTAAAAATATATAATTTCTATTTTATTTTTTATAATATGTTTAAACGATTGTCTAACGGTTTCTAAGAGCTTGGCAGAACTTAGACAGTTTCCGAAAGACGCGCTTTCGGTACGGGTCAAATTTCTATATACTTTCTAAAAAGTATTATTCTTTCCTAAGCGTGAAATAACGCTTAAAAATGTTAAAAATGTTATAAAACATTATGTAATTATATTTGTAGTTAAAGATATAAATGGATAACAGAAATCAATGCTTATAAAAGATGTTGGTATACTCATAAAAACAAAAAATATGGAATTATGGAATAGAATATTATTGTATAAGTACGTTAATTACTAATTAGACAAACAAAGGTTCTTTAATACCATATACAAAGTGTGACTGTAAACGTAACTGGTTGTGGGTTCAATTTCCACTCGAGGAATTGAAATAGTTAATTAAATTTATATTTGCATTTCTTCGCTCTGGCGTCGAGGCAAAGCTCGTCGTTAAGTCCCGCTACTCAACACGCAATGAATCAAGAAATTGACGGAAAGTGGAATGGAGTGTCTCAACAGTAGATTGCCTACCCTGATGTGTGCGGGATACAGCGTTAAGCTGATTAATATAATATCTGATGCTTGTTTTAAAGTAGGTACTAGATAAATATTAAAAGTGTGTAATGTTTAATATTTTTTTGTGCCGCAGTGCCGCTTATCCAACAAATTATCTATACTTTTTTTAGCTTTACGCCTTATACTGCACGTAGCAGATTAGGAAGAGGAAACCTGGGAACCTAATATAAAGACATTCCTCTCCTATTAAGATTCTTCTTGCGTTCCTCATTTACCGCCGAATTGTGGAGGCGTTACGTGTTGAGTGTCGTGATATAGATATACATACTTAAGCAATTCATAATATTTTTGTTGCTTAATTTTTTATTTTTCATTTAATTATTTTTTTATATCACTCATCTTTATTTAAAGAAAATATGATTTATTCACTCTTTTTGGATTCTTTAAAGTATCATTGCTCTCTATATAATATCTCTGATCATTGCTCTTCTTTCTGATCATTAATAAAATAACTTTTTAAATAAATTTCTTCTGCAATTAATATGGAAATATGAATAAAAGACTTCATTAGGGAGGTCGTACATTTGGGACGAGCTTTTATCTGAAACGCGCTACACACGGTAGTTTGCAATTGGACTTCATATTAGTGTATGGCATCTGTCTGTCTTCCCGCTGTATAACGTACGTAGCGAGGTGGGCATATTATGAGACTTCAGTTGCCTACTTGGCGCTGAGTTACCAGTGCGAGGAAATACAAATATTAAACATTTGATTTCCTTGAGTGGGAAGCGAACTCGCAACATGTCGCGTTTACAGTCGCAGTCGTCGTTTTTCTATTTTAAGCATTTTTCATAAAAGTGAATTAAATTAACAACCTCACCTCATGATTTAAAGTAAAGTTTTAAAAGTTTAAAAATAACACAAACTGCGGCACCATTTATTAAAAAGTAAATGAATACTCTTATATATATATATATATATATAGGAATCTCATATAGATCCGCATCAGAAGTGGTGGTGGGGGCAGCGGACGAGGAGAAGAAGATATAGTCTATATAATAAATAAGCTTTATTATAAACACAAGTTGCTTCGCTTAACTTAACTAAATTATTATACTAACTTTAATACTTTCTAATTTCCTTTTTACTGTTATTTTTAAATAAATCTCTCTAGATAGATCAATGACCTTAAGAATCTGTGACCCACAGCAGGTTAGCCCTAAGCATTATACGTTAATTCTAGGGTTCGTGTACAGGGTGCCAAGAGTCCGTGTGTATCATCTATTTCATTTTCGAGACACCTACTAAGATGAAAGGAGCTATTATTAATAAGTCCCTAAATTCTGTTAATTAGGTAATCATGTTAATTGAAGTTTATCATATCATTAGCTAAGTACGAGCGACCGCGGACATCAGATTGATATTTTGCCTCTCCAATTTGAACTTTATGAAAAGACTATTAAAGATGATTTTTGATCATTGTGTTTTAATTTAATGGATTGAAGAGGATTAAACACCTACTTCTGGAAGACGATGAACCCAAATTATGGTGATAGTTGAAGAGAAACTGTGTGTTAATCAAAATGATTACTTACTAAAAGGCATTAGAAATTATTTTCAATATCCTGTATTAGGTACATTAGCCGACTATGAGAATGCTGAAGGACTTTCATTTATCAGCATGTTGAGTTAATCCAATGTTTTAAAGTCGCTTGGTTCCCTCTGCCCTGCTGCTTAAAAATGCCTACTTAAAAGAAAAGAGATCAGTTTTACATGTATGTATGTATGACCGATTAAAGAGGTGGAAAATTGCATATTTTTAGTTTAAATATATATTTTTTATTTTAATAGAAATTTACTACACTTGCAGAGTAGAGTAGCAGACCTGGGAACTGTTAACTTCCGTTCTCCAATTTCCGCAAAATTTTGGAAGTATTGCATGTTGAGTGGCGGAGATCAACGCCGTGATTTACCTCGTCATCAGAGCGAGAATATAAAATATTTAATATATATGAGTGGGAACCAAAGCCACTATCTGTCACGCTTACAGTTTCACATATGTGCTCCTCCACCACAACTGGCCTTAATAATAATAAATATAAGAACTTGAACAAGCATTTTCTTTAACCCTGTTTCACCCTGTAAAGGCGTCGCGTTAAACACAAAAACATACATGATTTAATTTTCTGTGGGATAATTATAATCTCGTGTGTTCTTATCAGAAATCTTATTATCATGTAAGCGGGGGAAATTGAAAACGTTTTGCTCCTATTATAATATTAAAACAATATGGCTCTTCACGTTATAAAGGAATTGGTTAAGACCATAAAGGAAAACGAGTTTGAATTACAATGTTATTTTGGTTTTTTCAATAGAAAAAGTAAAAAAGAAATGATTGAATGTAAGAAAAAACCTAGCTTAGACATCACTTAACGTTTGTTTTAGAGTTAACTACTTCCAACAAATAATAAATAAATAATTTTGTATAGAAAACCATGGATGGGCCCAATGTTTATGTTTATATTGATGTAAGTATTAAAAAAAACACAAAAAACTGGCCATGTGCATTAATCATCTATAAAACGGCAATGAATCGTGTTTGTGGAATAGGGGCCGCTTAGGTACTTATATTATTATGTTTTTTAGTATTATTTGTTATACTCGTAGTGCATCGTCTGTGAAAGTGTCAACTGCCTAACTTAACTTATTAATTAATCATATTTAAATTTACCTCTCTGTTGGTTATAGTAATTGGTTTCTCTATTAACAATGCTTATTTGGTTCGTATCTATGGATGTTTCTCAGGTTCACTTCTTTCACAAAAAAGACAAGAAGTGTAGGTTTAAGGGAAATATCAAACAAATAATATCAATTACAACAATTTTGTATTTTAATAAAAAAAATCAAATGTATACTGAATATTTAACTATATTAATATTTTCATTACCTCGCTCTGGTCAGGCAGGCAAATCGCGATATTGAGATCCGCCACTCAATACGCAATGCCCCAATAATTCAGCGGAAAGTGGGCAACGGAGAATTTTAATAGAGAATTAAGTGTCTTAACAAGGTGCCTGGAAGAGATCACTCTTAGTGATAAGGCCGCCTTTTCACATTTTTTATATGAATTTATTTGTTAATTATGTAATTTTCTGGTGTGAAATAAAGAGTTTTTATGTTATGTTATGTTAAGGTTAGGTCTTAGATTTCCAGGTTCCTTCTTTTTACTCTGCTATATGCGGAATACAGCGTGAAGCTATTAAAAAGACTAGATTAATAGTTGTGCGTGTGAATTATGCCATTCAATATGCAATGAAGAGAACGATTCTGACTGTCTATCCTGCTATATTGGGGAAACAGAGTGAAACTGATAAAAATCGGTCATTAACAGCATGACAAGATAAAATCCTAGATATAAAATCTGCAAGGATTTTGTACTTGATGAAATCCCTCAGTCATAAACATTTAGAAAACTATCCTAAGCTAAAGGAATCCCTTATCAAAAAACGCAGATACCCCATTCCGCTATCAAACACTCGTACATTTACATAACTACGCACATACAAATACTTTATTATATAACATAACACTAAATTCTTATCAAGAAGCCTAAACACACGACCTTAGCAATTTTCCTTCTTACTTTTCTTTGACTCTACAATGAAATATCGACTCTATATTAAAACTACCTAACGTCTATTTTCTTATGCTTGGAACAAAAGATACAATATTTGAAAAGATCCCTTAAAAGAAGTCAGAAATGACGTTCGAGACACGACATAAAGTAACAGTCATATTAATAAAGAGGTTAAATTGGAGGAAATATAAATCTCAAGGCAGAGAGGGTGAGGGCTGCTAGGAATGATTGTTTCATATTTATTGTTATTGAACAAAAGATAACAATACTGTTCAAAACTATTCTACGTTTTACTAAAATAGCATGTTTTTATACAAGATTATTTCGTATCTTCAATTTTGCCCACATGAAGCGACTCTGGCCGCAGGTACAGTGCATTGTAATAATTAACGTGATGTAACATAACCTACATATTATCTTTCCCGATCAATCGACTATTAGGACAAAAATATTTTTTACTTCGAACTATCAATTCCTGCGATTTGGTCTGATAAGATAACAATTTCTTTGAATAATTATTTGTTGTTTATATATTAATCATTTTGTACCGGCATTTTGCATTTTAATGAACTATTTTAGCATATATAATAGGAGCTAATGGCATCCAGACGTGACCTATCCAGCTGATCCGCGTGAAATTACGATATGACAAAGGATACCTTTTGTGCTTAAGTTAAGGTAGAAATTCCAATGAAACAGTAATTGGGAATATGTTTAATGCTCTAATGGAAGTATAACTTCTTCATTTATTATGTGCATTTCCGTCACATTAACTTAATTATAATAGAAAGATTTTTATTGATTTGAACGCGAGGAGGTCTGGAGTGCAAATTGTATCTATTCTAATAATAAAGAAGAGTTTGTTTGAAAGATCTTAAGAAAAACACGTATTAGATTGAAAAATCCTGTAGGGGTCGAGGAGGGTTACAAGTTATGTCACATCACGTTAATAGTATCGATTGAGACATTGTACCTACGGTCAGGACTACCACGGGAACTAAGAAGGTCTCATGCACATCTTTTAAGCCCGATTTCCACCGCGAGCGGACTCCGCGGAGCCCATTAAAGACTACGTTGAACTCGCCAGAGTGAGCTGCCTACTTGTATTTCCACCCACAAATGGTCGGTCGAGTACAAAGAGTTGAAATGAAGTCGCTCGTTTGTCTTGTCCTTTCCAAAAAAAAAAAACAAAATACAAGACTTTGTGTTGGTGGAAAGGTAAATCAACTATATTGAAACGGAGTCCGATCTGTTTAAGCATTACTCTGCTCATTTCTCTTTTGTAGTAGAAACCGAGCTCTAGTTATAATTTATTATTAAATAGTGCAAAAATTTTATATGTATAGAAAAAAAAAAGAACATCTATATTGTTTATCGAACTAAAGTGAAGTGGTTGCATGCAGTGTAGTCGGTGTAATTATTATATTTAAATTATTTCATTTATTCGTCGCTGCACTGAGTTTCACTATTCAATACACAGTATTCAAATGGGACGAAAAAAAATATTCACGGTAGGTTCCTTTGGAGTGGTTTTAAGAGGAGCAAAAAACCATTTCAAGCCTCTAATATTCAACCTCGTCTGCACGTGTTACATCTTCTAGACAACGAAAGAGGCCCTGACGTCCGACATTGTAACGGTAACCACACAACAACCGAAGTCGGAACGGGTAAAAGCGCCATTAGTGAAAAGGTTTTAGCTGCTGTGTTCACCAACCGGCATTGCAAGCATAGTAACTACGACGATATCACCTCAGATGAGCGAAGACCTCAGGATGAGGTCCCCAGTTCCCGGTATTCCTGTCTACGGGACCGGTTTCTCTTAATAAAAAAACGATTTTATATTCTGATGTGCTGAGCTGCTAGTGCAAAACAGAGTATTTTTTCTACTTTTATTATTATGCGGGAAGATATAAAATAAATACTTTAACCGACTGTTATATAGTAATGAAGACATAAAACCATTCGAGACGTGACCTGTTCATATGATTTACGCATTTGAAATGAATATCATCCATGCAAATTTAAACTTTATTCTCTCGTGTTAAACTTCAAAACGGAATGTATTCAAAGTGTGAAGTTTACAGCATTAAGGAAAGGATAGCGCCTTCATCTATTAAATGCATTTTGTATGCAATTCTAATGTCACATATAATATTGTTGAGAGGACGCATTTGTAGATGTCTCGAGCTCTGGCTTTGATAAATGATTTATTTTATTTTAAAGAAGCAGTTATAGTGAAGAAGAATAATATCTGATAGTAAACGCTATGATAGGCTAAGGGTAGGCAAAATACTAAGACACTTTTAAGGCTTTGAGACTTTGCGTGCTTAATAAATGATTGTATTTAAATTATTTTAATTTTTCCTGCAATGACGCGCGAGGCAGAACGCGGTGTTGAAGTCTTCCACTCACATACAATGACTTGAATCCAGGCGAACAATGAAAGACGGAATGTCTATATTTTCGATCTTATTGTACAAATACTTATACGCTTCAATATATTTAATGGAAACTTTAACTACTTAATACCTACTTAACTGCGCATTAAAAGTGAATTAACTACAAAATTTCGACGTAGCCTCATGAGAACCTATAACTTAGTAGTCAGAGCGCTTGGATGGTTTGCAAGAGACATGATTTCAAATCTCGTTATCTTTAAATTTTTATGTTTTCTAAAAAAGTATTCAACTTTCCTTTGTGTGTTATAATAATACTTTAAAAATTGTTAAAAATATTTGGAATTTTTGTACGAACATCACAACTGTCACAACAACTACACCTTCTCACAAACATATTCTCAAATAGGCGGACGAAGATTTGTGTTTGTCTTAATGCTAAGTTCCTAGACCCTATTATATGAAGGAAGCAAAGCGAAGCTAAGTAAAATGTTCAAATCAAATTCGCCATTGACAAACATAAATACAACCACCGTAAGTACAGCCCAAAGTCGATCAAAAGAAAGTGATTTCCCTTCGATTGGCAGTAAATTAAAAAATAAGCCGCAATCAATCACAAAGACAATTGAGTCTCAAACGCCATTGTCTGTTGTAGGTCACGTGAAATAGAAGGACTTTGGTTAATTATATTTTTCGATTCATTTAGGATGGTCAAAGAACATAGTTAAGACACTCCGTTGCTCATACTCAACTTTCGAGACATTGCGTTTTGAGTGGCGGAGCTCAACGACGTGCTTTGTCCTATTAGCTCCGTGCTTGGAAATGAAAGTGTTTCTTTTCGCCAGTGAAAATCGATTCACAACGGTCGTGCTTACAGTCAGATGCTGTACCGCTGCGCCGTGACAGCTTCACCACGTAACATCATGTCCTTAAGATTTTTTTTCTAGCTACATTCAAAAAAAAGGTTTAAGTTTGTGGTACATTTATAAGGTAAATCCATACATTTATTTCCAATTTATCACTCACTTTAGCTACAACTTGCTTATACAAAGAACAATTACTACTAACAACTTTTATCGCAGTCAATCCTCCCCTAGAACATACCGTTTCTTTCTATCAAGTGTATATTGTAGTTAGAGCGAAGAGGATAGCAACAAATCGTAGAATTGTTTGATTTCCTCAAGCGAGGCGTTGTGGGCGCACTACCTGTGTCACTAAACTGGTTAGAAAATAGAGTTGTTCGTTTTATATTTATTTATATTGGAACGGAATTCAAATGAAAAATTATTTTATAACTATAGTAATAATTTTGCCAATTATATACACACCCATTTGCACAAGTATGTGTATAACTGAAATATTATTTCGCTATTATCTAGCCCAACAACTATAGAAATCAAAGAAAAAACTCAATTTCTATTTTTAAATATTACATAACACTAAGGAAACTCATTGTAATCCTTCTTATTCTGTTTTCTTATTAAAGGCTTTTACATTGATTAGAATTATTCTACTTTTAATGTGATGAATTTCATGCAAGTACTTACACGTTGTGACTTAATCTTTTCATCTATTCACGTCCAAGCTGGATACCAAAGCAAACAAAGCATTCCACCAAGTGGAAATTGACTCCAGTACCGTCACATTGATGTCCTTTACTATATACATGTAAATATTTATATCGACATCGACATACTTATTCGTCACACGCCCACCACTGCTCACCGAAGCTTTTGTTCACATTTCCGTCGGCGCCGCATCTTCACGATTTATATTTCAATTTTTGGCACATCCACAAACAATGCTACGGTTTTTATCCTCTAACTCTAACGGTAACTCGCTTACGACGGTAACGTTTCTACACTCACTTGTAGTGTATAGAAACAAGTTAACTAAGTTCATTTGAAAACGTTGAATATTTTCATTTGAAAAAGTTGAATGAAAGAATATGGAAAAGCTTTTTTAATTTCATTTTCGAGAAATGCTCTCGTGTTGTGCAGCATTTTTTTAGCAAGTAAATGATTTGTATAGAAAATGTTAACTTTACTAATAGATCGAGATCCTATTGCTTAAATCTGCAGTTAATAATTTGAACTCAGGTGTTTTTTTAATAAATTATTTATCAAATTAAAGCTTATCTTTTTCTCATCACTAAAACACATGGTTGCCTGGAAAATAACTGCCGCAAGCAAAGGTTGCCATCATTTGAAATGTTTTATTCCGGTACACCTGCTAAATGATAATTTTAATCAAATTAAGTACACACAGAAAACTATTGAAAGGCGAAATCATCCTTATTTTTCAAGTGAAATAATGAATTCATGATATTGAGTCTTTGCTAAATCTGTTTTCGAAATACTAATGTTCATTTAAATTATCATGTTAAAACGACTAAATTATCTAATTAAATAAATGTTTACAAAAATTATTTACTATAATATTATCAAAAACAACCAAATTTCTTATTGTTAATATTTTTTTCTCTCAAATTATAAAATAGTCTGTATATCGGCGAAAAAATGGTCAATAATACCTCAACAGTATGGACATTGTACTGTCGATAGTGATGGAAAAAATAGTTATGATCTGGATGACTTTATATGCAATGTTAAGATGATTTATAACACAATATAAAATTGTATATTAAACACAGAAATCACATTTCATATTTATTCACAATAATAATATTTACATTATTTAAAGATTATAATAATTCCCACGTGTTCGCCACATAAGGATTTTTCTGGTACTTTTTTCACACGTTGGGTTACATTATCGAAATTTTCACGCGGATTCCTTTTTCTCGTATTGAATATAACCTATGTTCATCAGAGATAATGTAGGATTCTAATGGTCAATGATTTTTTAAAATTAGTTCAGTAGTTTCGGAGCGCATTCAATTGAAACAAACGAAAATCAAATCTATTCTTTTTATTATATTAGAGTAGAAAACTACAAAACCGATTTTATATAGCAGTGTAGGTCGTAGGTGTATTTTTAGGCAAAACAATAAAAGAAACACGAAATAATTCATTATATTGAATAAATAATCGAAACCGCGGTCGGGTCATAAGTAATAAATACATGTAATATATGTAAGTATAAAATTAACAATGCAAAAAAAATCGTGTGAGTAAAAATCTATAAAATGCTCAGTTTTATTCGACAATCGACAGTATACAATAATTGTCTTTATTTAAAAGAAAATATCAAATAAATAAAACTACTTAAACAGTCCGGAGGTCTCGGAGCGCGGACAAAGCAACTTTCCACGGACAGTCGCCCCTTTACGAAGTGACGTAGTTTTTCTGGAATGCTTTTAGTATTGTCGCGAGTCCGTAGAATGCGAATTAAGATGGGAGGTTAATAAGTACTCTACTCTATTGAATTTAAATATATTATTATAATGTTATTATATTATCAGAGGCCCTCTGTCTGTAAGTGCGATGGTCGTAGGTACGATCTCCACTCGAGGAAAACAAGTAATTATTTTCATTAACTGCTCTAATAAGACACAGCGAGGCGTTTTTGTAGTTTTGCAACTAAAACGCGATGACTGAAATACTGGCAGAATGACGATGACGGATAGTATTAACAATAGGATCCTTCTGCCGTTCTAGTATACGCGTGTTACAGTTATATCAGTGCTAAGACTGACACACTAATGATTCCAATTATTAATTTTCAAATATACTATTTATTGTGCCTATTCTATTCTATTAGAACTGTAAAGATTCTGCAAAAGGTTCCTTTTTAACACAAAATAACAGTTTTATAATGGGAGACCTAAAAAGCGAGTCGGTATGAAGAGTCTGTCCTTGTACCCGATGTACCATTTCAGAAACCGTATTTGTTATACAAAGCGAGATCCCCCATAAGTATAGAAATAGAGGATCCTAGTATGAAACTTTAAATCTATTGAACGTGAGTTTTTACCAGGGATTTCAATAAAATCTGTGCAGGTGTCTAACCACCTTTTGAAAGTGGTGATCAGTATTTTGACTTTCATCATTAATGCGTGGTAGTTTGCACGACGTATGTAGATATAGATAGTTAGTAAACTAAATCTTTGTAGGGTTCCGATTTATCTACCACATTTACATATTTAGTGTTCAGGAAAGAGAGATAAGAGATGTTCTTTTTTATACTTATTATTTATATAAATATTTTATATAGATAAGAAATAACAATAAATCAAAAATATATTATTATAAATCAATAATTTACCAAATGTTTTTTGCCCAATATACAACCATCTTAACAATAGTAAAGTCGGTACCTAGTTTTAAATTGTGACGATTCTATTGTGTTCTTCCTTTACAGGTACATACCGTACGTAGTGATAGTTGTAGTAATAGCCCAATTTGCATATATCGTTGCTTTTGCAAAAACGTTACTGCAGGTAGCTTGGTAGCTCTATTTATACCTTTGGTTACGGTCTCGGTGCTCAGTTGAGGATGTTTTACCTCAACCTTGTTTTAACTTTACTTATTAGGAATTATTTCCAAATATTATTAATATTACATGCTAAGTATCTATAGCAACTCCGCTGCAGATTGACATTGGTACGATTAACGAATAGGAATGAAATGTAAAGTGTGTGACGGCTGTGGGTTTGATACCCCCTATTAATATTTTTTTTTCAGCTTCACGCTGTATCCCGCGCTCAACAGGCAGGGGGAACTTAGTGTTAAGACACACCGTTCCCCACTTTCCGCCTGGTTCTCGGGGCATTGCATGCTAAGTGGCGGAACTCAACACCGCGCTTTGTATCGACACCATAGCTAAGAAATGAAAATATAAATGTAAATAAATATTTCCTCGAGTGGGGATCGAACCCACAATCAGTCGATTTTACGGCTACGTTCGCGATACAGCCGACAGCGAGAAGAAAAAAGGAATGGAAATCGAACCTACAATCGCGTTTACATTCACAATTACCGTACACACTAGTGTGTGCGTGTGTGTGTTTGTGTGTGTGTGTGTGTGTGTGCGTGTGTGTGTGTTTGTTTGTGTGTGTGTGTGTGTGTGTGTGTGTGTGTGTATTTTTTAACTTCACGCTGTATCCCGCGCAGTAGTTATAATTTTATTAAATATGATGAATAATATATTGTTAGCGTACTCGTGTAAAGAGGGTAGATTTAGGTGAAAAAGATGATAGAAGCAGTGGAATTGTGTCAATCGGGGGCTATTGCTTGTCGGCAACGGCCCCTATTGGAAGGAAACTAGTGTGAAGTATTGTTAGTAGGTGATACATGTCACCTATTGCAATTACGTAGTATCCCTTTCCAAATAGCTTAGAAACATATGGACGATGTGTTTTTTTATTGTCTTAATTTTAATATTCTAAAGGAAAACGAATCTGATAGTGTTGATCAAATACAGATAGTGTTCCACTGCGTCAAGATGGGATTAGATTTTGTTCGACCTCAAGTAGAGGGAATGATCACATTGAAATTATTTTCATTTCCTCACTCTAACATGCGCGCGTGACACAGCGCGGCGTTGAATTTCGCCACCTGACATAATGCTTAAAAATCCTGGCAATTGTGGAGAACTATCTTAATACTAGGTTCCCTCTCTCTACTCTGCAATGCAGGAAAAGCTGAAGCTGTCATTATAATTAACTGAAGAAAAAAACATTAACTAAAAATACTTTTCATGTAGAAATGTTCTTGAAATTGAAACAAGTTTACAATTTCTTTATTTAGTTCCAACAGTTCCTGGTACAAAAGCCACCGAACAGTTCGAGAGCGAACTTCGTAATTTTTAGTTGGTTTATTTTATTTCATGCTGTATTTTAGTTCTTCGTTGTCAATATTTTGTAAATAAAATTTTAAAATGATTACTTTACTTTAACATTAAGACGTTAGTATTAAGCGCCGAACTGTGTTGATACAAATCCTGTTTCATACAATATTTGTATTGAAAATAAAGCTTGATGCTTTATCCTATATGCAGCAAGATAGGCAGAGTGAAACCAGTGTTAAGAATCTCTCTTCGAAACAAAAGGTATGATATGAAAATAGAAATTTTGATATTTAAAATCAAATATTACGTTTTGTACTCCCGACTTCGAAACTGACAGGCCCGCAAACTTTATTGTTTGACTTCCTCGGGGGTGAGAGTAGAGG
>DWAP01001164.1:0-16798 GCA_018230625.1 Heliconius eleuchia
TTCTTCTAGTCTTTTGGTTTAATCGATAGCTAGATTTGATCGATTAATTATGCGGAAAGGCTGAAAATTCCTTTTCAAGTAAAGCTCAATCTTCACTTGCAGAGAAATCAGTGTGAATGCAAACTGAAATTTAGATATATAGAAGAGCATCGATAACACAATCGAACACCGATCAGGCGGCGGCTTGCGGCTAGACAGCTCAATTTCAGCGACGGTTACGTCCACAGTACCAGTAATATCAGTTCCGACTAGTATTTCCTGCGATATCTCTGTGATATATAATTTATACCAGAAACCATATTCAACATTTAACATACACCTATGGGCATACATAACAATAGTGATATTAAAAATAATTAAGTAATTGCAGACTTTATATTTTTTGTTAGTTGAAAATATCCTTTCAAAACTCTGATGTCGCTCTAATTATTCTTATTCTCCATTTTAACTTTTTAGTAAAATCTAGATTCTTCACTCATTCACACTGAGTACTGATAAAAGTAACTTAGTTGAGGTTTACATATACTATATGAAGCTACGTTGCTATCATTCATATCATGCATATCATCAATAGAGATTTTTAATACATAAAACATTTGTTTCCTTAACCCTTATACCTATTGATATTGTAAATTGGAAAGAAACCTTGTCTGTCTGTTACGTTTTCATAACTAAACCACTGATCGATTTTGATAATATTTGGTACAGTGTTAGAGTTGACTTTGCGAAAGTGCATACTTGCATAATACAAAACTAGCTAGCAAATAAGTAGCTTTTAATCGCGAAACATGTGAAAAAAATAGAGGATGATAGTTTGTATGGAAGTAGCTTACAAACGTGCGATTTTATAATTCGGCATATTATATTATAGTGAAGACGATAACACCGAAGATTTGCAATTTGTTGTAAAAAGCATCTTGTAAATTCAGTAATTATTTTATTAACCTTAAAAATGTTTGTAGCTCTCCCAATGGTTCAAAATCTGCCTGAAAATACTTCACTGAGCGCTGTTACATCTATTGTTATGAAATAAAAATGCGATAAAATTTCTTTATATATTCTAAACTGTTACTTAAAATCAAAAATGTTGTTTGTCGTTATTCATATCATTTTAACGATTTGGCATCTACTACTCCACGTAAAATACCTCTGTAAAATTTTGTATGCGTGTATTAAAAATATATATATTTCCCGTTTTTTATGGTTCCGTACCTTGTAAGGAAAAAAGGAACCCTTATAAGATCACTTTGTTGTCCGTCCTTCCGTCTATCTGTCAATCGGTCCAGAACCTTTATTTCAGGAACGCTTGGAGATATCGAGTTAAAATTCAAACCATATACTCAAATCTATGTCCCGATGATATCCTGAATAAAAACAATATAGCTGTTTATATCGCAAAAATCGCGTATTTCGACACTATCAAGGGAATCAAAATTAATAGGGTTATAGCTGCCAAATTTGATAATTCTAGGTCAACTACCAGTTGACCTAGAATTATGATGATGTATCAGTTCAGAAAAAAATCTAAAAACTATACATTTGTAGTTAAATCCTAAAAATTAATAGCCTTAAAAAGGACAAAGGACGCGTATGTCGACACTATAATTATATTTGTGCTTCCTTCCTCAAAAAACCCTTAAAAATGGGGCGAATTTTGGTATTAAAGCTGCTAGTTCAAGTGAAGTATTAGATGAAAGGGCTCTGGCTAAGTTAAGCCTGAATTTCACAAAAAAACTGATGAACTCCAATTTTTTACGAAACCCTGGGTGGGTCGAGCCCAACTCGCACTTGTCTAGTTTTTTCACTATTTAGATTTGATGCAGACGGATTTACGTTTCTAATGATTATTTTTTTATACTTGTAATAGATACTCATTTAGCGAAGTCTTTAAGCCTCACAATTTCGTGAGACTTGAGCTACACTTCACATTTGTAAAAGTAGAGTCGGAACAAAATCTTTTTAAAGTAAAATTTATAAATAGGGATCAACATAAAATATATATCACTAATTCTTCTACGACGGACATTGAACCTTCATAATTCACTCTCGTCTCATGCTCAGGTAGCAAAAAGCTCAGCTTAGCCCTCGCGGGCTGTACCTACTTGTGTATAATAGTATTTCATTATTTTTTATTATTGATACACATACATACGTGTAGTGTTGATGGAGATGAATAAAAAGTCTACTCACGTTTAACACTGACGTTGATCAACACCATTTTAAATGTAAATCACAATTTAACACGGTACAGTAGGTACACCAAAACGACACCTTCTTCGCGGTTCGGTCGACGGCAGCGAGCGCTTTCATATAAATATACTAAATACGAATACTTGCTAAAAATATATAAATTCTATTAAATGTATGTATGTATATAAATGAAAAATAAATAAATTACAATATTGAAATATATAAATGACACATATTAAATAAACTATAAAGGTAAATAATAATTCCCTATATACGTATTTTATTATATGTACATATATAAAATCAAACCACTTTGCCCTCATTTGCGTCGCGTAGTCGTGATACTGTTGAGTTTGTTTTGCTCTTCCTTTTAGTGTTGTAAGCAGTCGGGTTTTTAGTGCTTCCTAAAACATTTTTTACAATTTTAATTTATAGCTTCAGATTTTACGTTACATTGGTAATTTCATACGGTAAAGATTTTTTCTTATCAAATATAATTACTAATGCAACGTAATTGTCCTTCAAATAAAAATATTTTTTTATAATTGGTTCAAAAACGATGGAGAAATCGAGGGCCTCACGTAAAAATATGAGAAATGAACTAAAAAGTTAAAAATAATGTTGCTTCTTTCCTCGTATAAGAGACCCAATTTTTTAGTTCTCTCAATATTGCATTTTATATAAGGTCACTAACTCATTTTTAGCTTAATAAATGATTTGGGCTCCTGTTGCCTTCCTCGATAAGTTACCGCCATTGAATAATATGAAAATTTCGGAGAGGAAACCTAAAAACAGATTTATCATCCGAAGAAAGAAGCAGGAGCCAAAAAAAAAATCTAAAGGTTCTAGTAAAAATATCGAGACCAACTTTTCATATTATTGCCATCGATCCTTGATAAAGCATGCAAAGTTTCAAATTAATCTGACTTTTCAAATTCAGTCAAACTCACGATAAAGTTTCCGTTACAGAGATAGATAAAAATAGAGTTGTTGAATATATATCCTCCTTCTTTTTGGAAAAAGAAGTCGGTAAAATAAAATATACGCGTCGAACAGAGAACATCCTCCAATTTTATCGTCGGTTAAAAATAATATCTTAAACTGCAGGAAAATTAATAATATTGACAACATTTTACACATTATAATTCAATATAAATTTATAATTTCACATTTCTCTTCCTGCACTATTGTTGGTTATATTGCACAGGGGATTTTTCTGTCAACAGCTGATATGTAAATGCTACAGGAGTTAAAGGTTTGGAAAATGCTCATATTTATATTATCGGTGTTATTTATTTTCTCTGGCAAAGGATAAAATATAGCCGTATGGAAATGCGGGGATTTGGCGGGTGCGGTACTGTTTGACAAGATGACAGTTATAGGAATGGGTGGAGGGTTATGAATATGTCCTGTTAACTCCTTTATTGCGATTTTTCCTTTTACGTCCAAAAGTACCTACTGTTGATGCCATAAAAAACATAAATTTATGATTGACAACGTAGAGCGCGTTTTATTGTATAACATCATAAATAAATTTATACAAACTGTATATTTCGAACTATAGTAATTCCGTCACACTAGGATAAGGATGGGAAAAGTATACTGATAATAGCTATACTAGATTCTATTAGTAATTAATGATTATAATTATACTAAGCTATCTATTTGCTAGGTAAATCTATCTTAGAATTTAGTAAATGAAAGTGTATGACATCTTATAATAATAAATATATATTTTTCCTTCATGCTGTATTCAGCAGAGAGCATTGTAGGCAGAGGCAACCTAGTGTTAAGACACTCCCTTCCCCATATTTCCACAAAGTATTTCACTTCCTCGAGTAGGAATCAAACCCACAACCTGTCGCGCTTACAGTCACACTTTGTGACCCTGCGCTACAACTGGCTTCTAATATATAATAATATATTATTTCAATGTATAATATATTTAAATAACTATTCAGTTAAAATTCCCACGCAGATCCGTTTACTACGTTTCTCAAAGCAATATAATTGAAAAACTTTCATTTTGAGTGTTTACCGGATGCAATATCCTCGTAGGAATGTGGCGATCTAAAAGTTTTCTTTGTTTAGTCGTCCGTATAATCGTATGCAAACCATACCTTTGGAGATAAAATATAAAACAGAATAAGTATATTATACATAGATTTTATTATAACACATTAAACGTTTTACTAATGACCGTGTGTAACGAGTGTCGTCTAACGTCATCTGATACCCTTCAATATCAGCAGTGATAAATTGTAAAAATATATATATCGTAAACAAAATTGTGCTATAGCCGGTCGAAAGAAAGTGTACTATCCTACGATCTGTGCATATTTACACACGTATGAATTGCACATTTACTTGCGAGGGTGCGAAAACTTGTTGTTATCGCGAACAGGCCAATTTCGGGAAATGGATACTAAGTCCTAACTCTCCTATCTCTTTAATGTCACGTGAAGCCCGCTTTCTTTTAAAATATCGACGTGAGGCATATCGGAACCGAAACGACGTGTGCTCTCCGAGCAGGCAATTTAGAAAGGATTTGCTTTACTGCCACAGGGCTATGTGGATCGGACTAACTAGGATCAAGTGGCAACTTTTAACATTATCCACTTTCGCAAATTTCTTGAATGATTATAATATGCTATGGTTACGTTGTGTCATCTTAGCAATAGTAAGTAATAAGTGAAAATATTTACACTTTAAGCAATTGGTGAGATAAATTATATATAATATTTAAAAAATACAAAATTATATATCAATAAAAACTCAAATGAACATCGCAATAAAGATGTTTGTATGAGATTGGTGTTCAATATTGTCTAACGAGCTTTATTGAATGTCGTGACCGTTTGGCTGTCGATCGTCGGGTGTCGAGGGCGAGTTCGCGCCTCAGTGACCGCCCTTTGAGGGCAAACCATGCGAGAAGTCATCCACTTATCGTCAGCGCGATCTCATGCCGATGTTTTTCCCGTTTTTCCCCATCTTTTCGCCTCGGCAACCGTACTCCGAATGTTTCGTAATTGAATTAGTCGAATCAGCTCACAAACTTGATATAAATTAATGATGACATATAAATCATGTTAATTAGCTTTATTTTATTTAGCTATTATTGTTATAATATCCTAAAACCAAGCGATTAAATAATAATATAATAAAAATATATTATTTATATTTTTACTAACTTTTACTATCAAAAATATAATAAAAATATATTATTTATATATATATAATACATATTAAATATTTTATAACAAAAATACAGGTACAATACTCATTTGAATATGTATCTGTGTATGTACGAACGTATGAAAAATATACAACTGTAATTACCTATGCACTGGCTGAGTGAAATCAAATAAAAATCCAATATGGATTGAGTTTCGAAAGGAGGACGATTCAAGCGCTCGTTTCGCGTTAAATAAAATGCAATAGAAATGTAAATTTAAATATTTAGCTACAATCCTATTCGTAACGAAAGAAAGTACTTATTTATATTTCTGCTGTTATTAACTTGTATAAAATTTATTTTTTACTTAATACATATAAATCATGCCCATACATTTTTTTTTGCAATTTCGTTTATCACATCTTTCACCTTTACAGTGAAACGCTGTCCCACTGCGCCACGATGGTCTTAATTTTCAATATTTTTTTATTTTTCAACAAAAATTGCCCAACATCATGAATAACTTTGCCTATCACTCTGAACAATCTTGGGCTAAGCTATAAAGTAATATTGACATTATTTTACTTTAGCTGAATTATTATGGTTTATGTAGAACTTCTACATCAAGTGTGACAGTTTTCCAAAAAGAAATATTTAAAAAAAAGATAATAGAAAAACACCGTAAAATTTAAGGTCCACCGTAAAGGATTTTTCTTAAAATATTCAGTGTACGCATATATTTCAAATATTTTTTTATATATCTTGCTCAATTACTAAACATAAATATATTTACATCCATAATATATCAACTGTGTCACCCATCAACCACGCCGACATTCCGAAATACATGTTCTGAAAATATAAAACGGAATATTATTTTTGTCTATACGCCACAACTAATTACGTAGTGAGTGCGACGTCGGGTGCAGTTTGCGGTCAGCTAGTGCAGGATTGCTGTCCAACGTTTTGTCGGGGTTTTTGTACCAGGGGCCGGTCCGCCGTCTAACTGTAATCATATATTAGTGATTAAATCATATACTCGATTTTATCTCTTCACTGTAAACATATACTGTTGATTAAATCTTATACTAGTTTTTATCTCTCCTCGTTGCAATAGTCTATGGAGTGTTATCTATTATGGGGTACGGAGTATCTACTAAGTAAGTTTAAAGTTTATTTTTTTCTAATTTTCTATTTGTCAATCGAATAAAATTATTTTTATATTTGTTGTCAAACTATTTTTTGTTTAAATTTATTTAATCTCGTTTTAACACAGCGCCTTACTCGATTACTAATAAGTAAAATATAATTATATGATTATAAATGAACTCTATCATATTCTATTCTATTCTTCACATTAATATTAAGTTATTAACGCATCCAAAATACGCATTTCACTAAAATCTAACTAACAGCCTATCGAATATAATATGTATATATTATTTGTTAATTAGTATATCGACAAAGTTGGAAACGTCACGTCGTGCCTGGTCCAGTGGTGACGACGTGTTTTGCGCCAGTGACACGTGACGGCGTAATTAGTGCGTGACCGCCGCCGCCCGCCCGCCGCCCCACCGTGTCGACACGTCGCGCGACATGTTTACAACTCTCCACTCGTAATTTTGACCATACATTTATTATTTGAATTTAAATTGTTAATTTTAAAAAATAGACAGTATTTTATTGTTTTAAAAAAATCAAGTTCACGCTATATGCCTAGGGTAGTTAGAGGAAATCAAAAAGGTAGAAATTAAGACATTTCGTTAACCTTTTTCCTCCGAATTTTAGAGGCATTGCGTGTTGAGTGGCGGAACTCAACGACGCTTTGCCTCAAATATAAATTTAAAAAATATATTTCAATTCCCCGTTTAGGGATCGAACCTACAACCAGTTGTGTTTACAGTCAGTGCCCATGCGCTACGACTCTCCTCGACCTCTTTACTGTATTCCGAGCTTACAAAATTTAAAGAAAACCATATTCGACATTGCTACAAGTATCAGATGCGTCGCGCACAATCAATTCGTGGTAAATTGTATAAAAAATACATTTCAAGCTCGAGCAGGCAGCGAGATGGTTTCTTTATTAGTTTTCCTGAAGGCACTGCCGCAGCGGTGCTCGCGGGGGACGTGTGAAAAAAAATCTCGGGATTAAGCCCCGTTTATAGGGCTCCAAGGCGGACTTATTGCTGTAATACAATCTCTGTTATGTCGCGCTAGGATTATCCATATCAGCGGGTTTTAGAACGAAATGTTGTTGGTAAATTTTATGTGTTAGCTTTTATATTACAGGTGCTACGCTATGTATATACATACTATTTGTTTAGATATGAATATAGAATGGGTTATTTGAAAAGTAAATTCAATTATAAAAAATATTTTAAATCACTTTAAAAGTTCTGATAAAAAATTGTTTTTTTTTTTTGTAGAATAGTAGAATGTTTGTAACGATAGCTATATTTTCAAGCCCCACCTAAAGTAAAGACACGTAGGAAATCCTTGCAAATTGAAAAGGCCATTATCGAGTGTAAGCAATTTGCCCACAGCTGGTGCGGTTTCGAGCCACTATTTCGTCGAAACCAGATTTCCCTACCGGTGTTTATGAAAGTCAGAGTTGATATTAAAAAATATATATTTAGGCTACTCTAAACATTGTTTCGGTCCTTTGAAATTTGATTTTATAAAAAATTCTTAATAGTTTATACGATTTTAGTACTGAAAATTCCAATACTTAAAAAAAACATGCTTCAAAAATTCGGAGGAATGTGGGGAGCGGAGTGTCTTAACACTAGGTACGTCTGACTGTCCTGCTATGTATATAGATTAAAAAAAATACAATATAAAAAAAATATAAAAGAACAATATTAAGTTATAAAATACATTAAATATCATTGTATATGTAACACAATTATTTTTTTATAATAGTTCTTAAAAATGTTTTTTTTTATTAAATATATTAAAAAGGCATTATAAATAAATTAACTTGCACCAGCTGAGGTCGTTAAGGGAAGAAATCTCGTAAATAAGTGAGATGTTGACGAGCGTAGCGCGGGAAGAATTGAAAGTAGGGTCTACTAAGCACAACTTACTATCTCTTTGGATTTCTCGTACGACCTTCGACTGACGCACTGAAAGTACCAGTATATATAGAAATTTAAAATATGAAATTAAAATTTAAAATATAAATAATTTTAACATAAACACGCTTTTTTAACCTTTTTAAATTGATATTCCACACTTAGAAAAGAAAAATATTTAGAAAACGTATAAAATTTTGAACGTAGCAGGACTCGAAAGTCCGAGTCCCGCTGCGTTCAAAATTTAAAACGTTTTCTAAATAAATACAAACACGCTTATTTTTAAATTATTACAATTCCACTATTGATTTTAGCGAATAAAAATTATAGATAAAGCGTCGGTTATTAAATTTAGTCTCGACTTTTTAAAATAGCACGATAATCGAAAATTATATCATATCCTTGCCCAACAATAACAATATATGATAAATATTACGTTGACTACAGCGTCGACTACAATATTGTCAATATTACTATAACATCTGTAATTTGTGCGCATTAACTTAATGGTGTTTAGAAAGTTATGCGTGGAGGAGAGAAAATTTCAGTTTTCTGGAACTTGGTTAACCGGTACCAGATTTAGGTGATTAGCAACATCTGTCTTACTTGGAAAATAATATTTACTTAGAAATAGGACTCCAGGAGACGCCTACAAAATTATTACAAATTAAGTAAAACTTTAAGGAATTTCACTTTTCAACAAATCTGTTTTACGTGGTTTTGAAATATAGATAAAAAATAAATAGCTTAACGCTGTATCCCGCACACACTATGATATGCCTACCTGGGAATTTAGTTAAACACTCCGTTCTCCACTTTCCGCCGAATTCTGGAGGTACGCCTCGCTTTGCCTCGACACTAGAGCGAAGTAATGAAAATATAAAATTAAATAAATACTTAGCTTCCTCGAGTGAGAATCGAACCCACAACCAGTCTCGTTTACACTGCACTTTGTGCCCCTGCGCTACGACTGGCCTAATATATACATATTTGAAGGACAAAATATTAATTAAATCAATAACTTAAAGCCAACTGTCATTAGTAGGAAACATTTGGACTAATTTGTAACAGGCGTGGCGGGTGACGCTAAACGTGCTGCGGCCCCGCGGCTGCACCTGTCAGAATATTAGATCGGGGACATTAATCTGCCACCGCAGCCGGCCGTGCCTTCGCTAGACAAACAATCAAAAAGCCCATTCTGGAGCAAAGTCGCGGTTTACCATCGTTTTCATATCCGATCTCCGGCCGTAGAGTGACATCCGGTGCTTACTGTTCATAAAGTTTACTTTGGTTTCTTGTAAACTGGGTGATGGGTAAACGTGATGGACGTTACATTAGAAAGTTTAATTATTCATAATATTTGCTTAAATACATGTACCTACTTACTTAAAAAGATATATAATTATAAGCTGACAATATTATAATAGTTTCAAATTAACTTACAAATAAACAACTGTGTACATTTATATTGTGAATTCATATTAATCGTATCAATCTTCATATATGAATATTTAAACTACTTAAATTTATTTTATCATTTATTGTGTAGCAATAAGAAAAAAACTTATCAAATGTTTCTTATAAAATTCGCATCTCGCAATATAAGATCTCTTTGTTATTTTGTGGGGTCGAAACTTATTCATCCCGCAAATCCGCTCATGTATGAACCAAATCCCGCCCGGTCACCGCTGATTGCATTGTCATGTCTAGTGGACGGCTACCGTGTAAGCAAATATAATCGCTATTTCTTTCAAATAAGAGCTATAATGAATAAGCAAAAACGTGAAGTCACCGGAACCCACGTCGTATCGGTTTGTAAAACAAGCGGGCCAACGTGATTGGAATGTTTTATTTGACCCTCAGAACATATGAGACTGGTGTGATGTATGTTTTTCTGTTGACGTGAAATTTATTGAAACATATTCGATGATGCTATAATTAGATGTGGAAATGCTGGATTTTTTTTCTGTGATGGTGTTTTATTTACAATATATCTGAGTATTGATGATGAGGCCAGTCATGGCGCAGGGGCACGAGCGTGTGACTGATCGATAGATTGTGTTCTATTCCCGCTACAGGAATACTGAAATATTTAGTGTTTTCGTTTCTTGCTGTGGTGTCAAGACAAAGTGCTCCATTTGCCTACACTGTTATAAACTAAAGTTGTAAGTTATAAAAAGTACTATTTAATGCTATTAGGTAATATTATAAACTAACTTACATGTTTTTCTACCAAAGAATGAAGCTCGTCACGTCTTCAAACTTATACAATAACGGAACTCTTCCCGTCACACTCCGCGACATCTGCTACCTGTTACGAAGTGATATATCATATAATGTTGATGGCCCATCCGTATTATAGTACAAAATAGTTTTTAAAAAAAAAATACATGGTTATGATTTGGTATACGACTTGTTGAAATGTAATTAGATATTTTATTTTGTTTTTTTAAATTAAAATCACACATACCTACACAGCAGGGTAGGCAGATTGAACCTAGTGTTAAGATATTCCATTACCCATTTTCGCCGAATTCAGGAAGTATTGCGTGTTGAACGGCGGAATTCAACGCAGCACTTTTCCTCGACACTAGAGCGAAAAGATGAAAATATTATATATTTTATTTTCCTCGACTGGCAATCGAACCCACAACCTATCGCGTTACAAGTCACTCCCTTGTGCCTCTGCGCCACGACTGGTCACTTTTAAATAAATAAGTATTAGTAATTGTTGTATAATAATTAGTAATTGTTGGATTTTCTACATTAACAAAACGAACTAAAGCGGCATGGCCCCATTATCAGTGGCGGCTTACCGTTTAACACGCACTAAGCCCCGACGCGGGCTCGATTTATGTCCAGCCGTAATTTGCTATCGCCCATTGCTACCAAAGCTCAATTCTCGATTACTCATTGACCATCGCATCGTGTTGACGTAGTCTTTGTAAGTTATTATTATGTGGCAGAAAAATATGTATAAAAACTTTTTTATTGTTTAATTTTTTGAATTGGGTATATTAATATATGAACATATGTCGCCAATACCTTTGTTGTGTATTTAATTATGTCAATACGTAATATTGTATTATATTACACAAAGAAAACAATATTATACTATAAATTCCAATATTAACAATACATACAATACAATCCTACTACTAAAAATGTTTTCTAAATGTACACTACATCGGTGTTTCAGTACACACGTAGCACGTCAGCGGCTGCTACGGACCGCTACGCTAATCCCCCGATCCGCGAAAGCCGTGCATTTCACGCCTCTTTATTACATTAATTTAAATGTTTGCCCAACGGATTAACACTGATCCTCTCCCTCCGGCATAAATAAATCCCCGATATTGTGATATAAGCAGTTATACGAGAATATCGATGTCTGTGGCAAACGGTTGTTGGCAATTTGGCATATGAACGAACACAAATTAATTGCTTTTCAATCTATCAATGGTCGCTAATTACATTAGGCTCATTCGGTTTTGTTAATGGTACAACACTATGGACGCCATTTAAGTTTGAAACTTTATGCTTTAATATATATATATATATATTTAATCGTGGAAATTGGGGAATGGAGTGTCTTACCACTAGGTTAACTCTGCCTACCCTGCTATATATGGGATACAGCGTGAAGCTAATTCGATTTTTGATTTATATAGTTATTATATACAGTCGGTTAAATAAAATTGAAACCATATATATATATAATAGATTCAAACATACATACTATTAAGTGAGATGACAACCTTAAAGTGTAAACAGAGTGGAATGCGTTGTATCACCGAAGCCACAGCGCGGCTCTAGTGCGGATTATATCTGTCAACGCACCTGTATTCGCAACAAACGGCCCTAATTAGTCACGTTAAGCCATCGGAACGTAAGCGAAAATATTTACTGGTGCCGGAAGCTCTAAGTTATTGCTCTATAATCGGATAAACGGGGATCACTCGCTCGAAAATTGTATTATCGTTGCTCTAAAGCGTTCACAAGTCGCCGCTTTACGACGGCAGACGACGGGGGCATGCAAACATAAAAATTCTCTATCGGGACTAATAGGAGCGAAACAAATAAAAGGATACGTAAATAGAAGCGTCGGATAAATTCCAGTGGGGTTCGAGTACGCGTAAATCCGCGCGATTTGTATCTGTGACAAGGGAGTGCGGGCCCGCCGCCGCCACCCGCCGCCCGCCGCTACTCCCACTTTAACAATTAATTTGACAGATAATATTTCTACCGCAAATACAATAAGTGGATTCGGAATGTCTTTTTTTTCGCTGCAAATATAACAAACAGCATGCATTTAGTTTAAAAAAAAATTATGAACTTTTAACCTACAATATTTTTTCTAAGTCACCATGTTGAGTCCCATAGAATGATTCTCTTTCATCCAAAATTGCGGCACAGGTCACGTGTAGTATGCAAATGATATTAAATTAGAAACGCTTAATAACAACTGTTCCAGCTCGGTCTCTGTAAAGAGGTGCAATTACACCAATCAAATTGAAATTTGCCGCACTAATTACGCTCGACATATTTTACGACTACGATTCCTAATCCCGCGTCAGGCTGACATTTGCTAGGGCAAACGTTTGTACCACCCCATCATTGGATGAAAGTATTCGGAGATGTTGTTTTTAATAGGTAATGTTTGAAATGTTTCATTTATTTCCGTTAATATTGTAATGATTTATGATTATACTTTAAAGTTGACACTTTTGATGTTCCTGTGCTTTGTATTGTACTCTCAGATTGTAAAGCTCATTTCAATATGAAAATAATATTTATATACATAATTCATGAAAATGCAACTACATTTTTTATTTTTGTAAGTACCTAGTTTTTTTGACAATAATTAAATAATAGAAATATAACGTCCCGCTTCACTTCTTTAAAAGTGGTTAAACTCTTCCAAAAACACATTTTTATTACCAGTTAACGTCATTCTTCAACTGGTTTTTAAAAAAATGTAATGGCTTACCCAATAATATTCGTTAGTGTTCAAGTCCTAATAATCCAATTGGCAAGCACATTCATATTAATAATGTAAAATATTCGTATATAAAAAAAATATCCGATATGATCATGTGTATTTTAATTTTAACAAATGTAAAACTAATTACATGAAAAAAAATTATCCTTATATTAACATTAATACAAATGAATCTAACACAATCGGCATCGTAAATCCACGGTAAGATTGATATCAATGGCGGCGCTGTCGGGCGCGCACCTGTGACCGCACACCACACTCCCGCGGCCACGCCTGAGACCGCTTAGCACCCCACACTGCCGTTGCAAAGTTGACTACACGTTATAGTCACAAAAAGAAACGTGCAATGCTTTATTATAATTTGCCAGCTTACTAGTAATATGATTTATTCAACATTTACATATTATGTATACCCACAAATAAATATTATGTAATTCATGTTTTACTTTAAAATCTACTTTTGCTAAAAAAATATATAGATACGACTAATGGAGACTGGGAGAGATAAACATACAATATAAGGAAATAACAGTGTGTAAGTTAGAATTCTTTTGATGCACAGCGATCGAATCTAAACCCATTTAAAAACCAAAAGGAATTCTATCGAGTTTTCCTAAAAGAGTCTGAAGCAAACAACGTTAAAATGATTTAACTCCCCCAGATAGCGTTACCTCTAGATCCTATTGAGCCCGCTGGCCCGGGGCCGCTACCTAATAAACGCTTATCAACGCCCTCATTATCACACCCTTAACATCGCTTTAATGTCTTTCTCTTGAACAAAACATATTTAATCACATTTTTTCCCCTAGAAAGCGAACTTTTTAAATTTCATAAATTCTTTGCCGACTAAGTGCCGACCCATTGTCGTAGAAGTGCGCGGATAAAACTCGATTATGATCGCGCACAAATTACGAAAGGGCATCCAAAGTCACAATTGTGTACAAGTTTTATCGTTTTAAAAGTGATGTATTTTATGTCTTTGGAAATGTTTATATTTTTTATTCATTGTAAATATTGGTTTCTCATTACGATTTTTGTTTTGTTTGCCACTTGCTTTCAATAAAGAAATTATTAATTTGATTGATTGAAAAATATTGTTGAGCTTATAAGTTTTTACTCTATTAAACACTTATAATAATATGAAGTAAGAAAGGAAATTAGGTTGTGAGTAACGAATAGAACCAGGCGCTAGCGTTATTTACACGCTACGGCGACATTGCTGCCATCCTGATCTTTTAAGCCTGGCTTCATAGCCGCCATACTAAATTATAATATAACATGCCGTAAATTTCACAAACTATCTGTAATGACATACGGTACTTAAAGGACTTTTGAATGAAATATTATTATAATAATATTTTATCATGACTAAGGATATAAAATATATCTATTTAAATGTATAAATTTATTTATTATTATGAATCGCAGCGCAGGTTGTTAAAATTTTTGCATATATTGATACGAGGATTTAACAAGTATTCTTTTGAGCATATATTTTCTCCCCTATGTTTAAACTTAGAATTAAGAGGCTGCTAACAAACAGTATCACTGCTGTAGGGAAAAAAATAAAAGGGTGCCAAAGTATCTACTTGTTACCCATAATATTAGAAGCAGCGGCGAAAGAACGGAATTGAATATTAAATGAAATAATTTATGCCATATTTATCATTTTGCAAATGAACAGGCTCACCTTAATGAAAACGTTTTTAAAATTTTTCTTTAAGTTATAAATTATGATATGAACCTTTAGGTATCTACATAATTGGAACATATAAATACTTTAAATTTCAAGGTTTTTATTTTTATACTTATGTAAAAATTCCAAGATTATCAATTTTTATAAAATAAAATAAAATTAGATAGAAAGAGTAGCTGAACGTTCAAATAAATTTTTTAATTTATTTTCTTTCGGATTATTGTGGTTAGGAGAGCAAATTTAGTGTCCACAATTAAAAATACCAAAAATATACATATAACATAACATATTATTCTATTTTGTTAAATAAATATATACATATTTTATAAATAAATAAAAGTGATTTCACAAATAAATTATAATAATATGTATGTAACCTATTAATGTAGGGATAGTGCAATAAATCACACGGGATCAGGTACGGGCTATCAGTGACGCGGACCCATGTCAACAACCACGATGATACGATGATACGACACCGTCTAATGAATCTCTTTGCTTTTAAGTTTTATTTAAAATCCTAATTTGATGTTAAATATTATTGTATTTAAGTCCTGAGTCACTACGATTGCTAATAGATAATTTTTGTAAATGTTCCACAACAAAAATAAATTAAAAAATTAAATAAAACATCAGACAGGTAAAAGTGCTAGTAGGGAGGGGGTCTTCGTTAAGGTTTAATTAAATCGTCCTCAACGGCCTCTCGCGTTTTAATTCCACCGTTATTAACGCCGTTAAAAAGTGAGCAAAGTGAACAAAGACAACCGTAGAGACGCAAATAATGGTCTAAAATAATATTAATCTTTACATTTATAACTAGTCTAATGCTATCATTTATTAATAAGGTAAAAAGCTTATATGCTTTTTAAACATATAGAAAAATATAAATTTACATATATCTGGAGTGAATGTAACAAATATAAAGGACTAGTTTTTTACGTTACCCCGGCACAAAATTATAATTATGTTTTTTATACCTAATAAAAAAAATTGAAACCCATTCTATTGACTACCTAAGTGCGGTAACGGAGCAGATGAGTGGCCGCGGCATTTCCGCAGAACACTCGCGATAAGACGTTTTCCTCCCCCCTCATGATCTCCACTGCATCCCAACTGTTTGGATTTTAATATTACACTTAAGTGTTGTTCCTAAAGACGGCCTCGCTTAAAGTACTAATTTGTCCAAAATTGAAACAGGCGTTTTCTATTTTATCTTATCTTTTAAAATGATAAAGTTTTCGTTGTAATGATCATAATCATTATATTATTTCATACTTTTATTTCGATATTTTTAAAATGTAATTAGTATATGTATCTATGTAATGAGATAATCTTTTGAAAATATTATTGCAATATACCTGCTGTATACATTTTACGAAAAAGGTATGTTAAGTGCAAAATAGAGAAAACTATCTCCTCTGTCTGACTGTAAACGATACTGTTGTTCGCTTTCGCTTCGATTCCCACACGATGGAATTACACTCTACATGTAATATCTTGATAATTCGGCGAAAAGTGTGGAAAAGAGGAACAGGAACAGACTGTCTTAACACTAGGTTTCCTCTGCCTACACCGCCATATGTGGGCTATAAAAAAAAGGTAAACATATACTAAAAAAATAAAAATATATTATTAATTAAATCTACGACGACTACTATTAA
>DWAP01001165.1:0-16793 GCA_018230625.1 Heliconius eleuchia
GTAGTGGCTTTATGCCACTGCGTTTCGCATCAGGTAATGCCGGGCTCCGGCGCCCCATCCACATTAAAGTTACCCTACACTTACCATCAGGTGACCCGAACGCTCGTTTGCCGGGTTTTTTCCATAAAAAAAAATCCAGGTCTACTGTCATTTGGGAAACAGGAAAAAATAGCATTCTCAGTAAATGCAATTAAAAGATACATATTAGTACAGACCCCTCGGTAGGCGAGACCTACTCGCACTTGATCAGTTTTTTTTTTTAAAACTTGTTGCTCGTCTCAAAAGGATACAGCATCCAGTACTGCAAAGATTTTTCTCAAGTGCCTCGACTACAGAGTACAGTGTATGCGATAATGTTACACGATACGCCTGGCAAGAGAACTAAACGACAAAAAGAATGTGATATTTGAATGAGGCGGTGCTAAGAGTTCTTGAGGACACTTCAAATTATCCAGGTGAATGGATAGTGATGTGCTTTGGTTTTTTTGTTTTTGTTCTTTTTTTCAGAAATGATTAGTGATAGGGATGTTCATTTTTGGTTTGGAAGTGAGTGTAGGAGACTTTAGATTAGAATTGCGGGTGTGGCTTGTTTTTATATTAAGAATATAATAGTATTCCTTCCGTATAATTTAAAGGATCGGTACAGCATCGAGTGTTCCAAAGATTTTTCTTAAGTGCCTCGACTACAGACTACGTTAATGCAACATGATACTACTGGCGAGGGAACTAAACGGCAAAAAGAATGTGATAGTTGAATGAGGCGATGCTAAGAGTTCTAGAGGACTCTTCAAATTATCCAGGTGAATGGATAGTGCTGTGCTTCGGTTGTTTTGTTTTTATTTTTTTTTAAATACGGGTCAGTAATTGTGAGTTTGGTTAGCGATTTGTACTAATTTATAGGTAAGATTGCAAGTATAATATAATAACTATACACAGTAATTAGTCCGGAGACCTAGCGTTAAGACACTCCGTCCTCCGCTTTACACCCGAATTCAAGACACTATATCCTAATTGGCGTAACTTAACACCATGAACGTCAAGTTATTTCAACATTTATTAGGCACATGACCCACTCTTGTTTAGACACTGTCGATTATATTAACATACAATATAATTTACATTTCGCATGATTAATATTCAGTCGTATATACAACTAATAACGCTTTATCGTATTAATATAAATTTAATCTATACATTAGATAAGTTAAATTGCTGTTTAATAGCCGCTACATGATTATGGCGTTACACTATGAATTATTTTAGCGGTCAACGCTCGAATTTGTTATGTGATTTAAGTGTTTGTAAGAGAATGATTTGATGAATTTATATAATAAATTATGTTGTCCCGTCGTGGTGTAAACGCGACGGTTGTGGGTTTGACCCTCATGGTGGTGTTAAGTTCCATCAATGTGAAAAAGTGACAATGTGCCGTAAATCGGAAAACGGTGATTGGAGTGACTTACCACTAGGTTCTGTCCGAAATACTACAAAAAGTTAAAAAGACAGTATGATATTTTTTATTAATATTTATGAATGAGCTACATTATTCCACCTTCTGATTATTATATTAACGTTTTTGTTCGTACATCCTAAATTTTATCAAAATCAGCTTTCTTCGGCGGACTTTTTCTTATACTTTAATGTATGTTAACCAAGCTTTGCTCCCCACTTTTTTTCAATTGAAAGCCAGTCGTCAAAAGTCGTAACTCAACACTGGGTTGTGTCTGCTAGAACGTGGAAATGATAACAAATTTCACTAATGGTGACCCACTGTGCCACAACAGCCACCCGTGTATAAGCGGAACATATAATATTCCAAACATGTCGTATCCTCTCTATTAAAAATAAATTGAAAAGGAAGTAATCTTTTTAAGGAAAAAAGAAAAATGGCTTGATTTCTACGCCGTGTTCGATGCAAATTAGAAGGTTAAATAATAATAACGCAGCCGTTTCCATTTTTTTACAGTAGAATAAAAGATTTTTAAATTTTTTTTAGGCTAAAATGTTGTTTTTGTAATTTGTGTTGCTCCATTGTGACGCATAAAGACCGAGTCTGGCTAACGCCATAATGGTTGTGGGTTTGATTCTTACTTAATTTATTTTCATATCCCCACTTTAGAATCAGACAAGGCAAGTTGTTGAATACCGCTACGCAATATCCCAAAATCGGAAAACGGAAACTGGACAGCGGAGTGTCTTAACTCTTCTCCCTGTTCAATTTGCTACTTTGGAAATATCTGCTAATCTGTAAAGCTGAAAAAAAGTAGTACTTTTGTTATCCAGAAACTAAAGTAGTGCTACTTAAGTTTGCTAGATAGTTTCATGTGTATAATAACTGTCTAAGATTTCATTGGCGAGTGGCGAGTGTTTGTGAAGCATATAACATCCGCCCCTAATGTTACTTTGTGATGACCACGACCGCTCTGACAAGAGTGTTACGACAGCGAAGAAGAAGATTTCATTGTAATATATGTTTTTTACATATTAGAATTACATTTTAGGCTCCAGGAAGGTTTAACTGTGTTTTCTGAATTTAATTTTAACTGTCATTTATAATCGATTGTTGAGTATATTTACTTGTAAATTAAATATAATATTCACTCATTCATTTCTCACTTATTAAGCTTTTACTTAAAAAGTTAGAAATAAATTTTATCTTTCGCACATATTAAGTGAAAAACACTCCCCGTCCGCCATCTCCTCCGTCCACTTTTATGTCTTTGTGTTTCTCCCCTACCGTCTCACCACCGATTAAAGTTTTCTATTGCCCCAATTTATTTTCTTTTTTTAGTTTCACGCATAAAGGCAGCGGAAACCTAGCGTTCAGACACTCTATCCCACACTTTTCGCCTAATTTCCGAGACATTACGTGCTACGTGGCGAAACTCAACGTCGCGCTTTTTTTATTACCGGAGTAAGGAATGAAAATAATGAAAAAATTGTAAACATTTCAAAGTGGGAATCGAACCCTCTAACGTCGCTTTGTTGTATATCATACTACAACAATTATCGTTAAAAGAATGATAAAACAAAAGAGATGAGGAATTAGCGTACTTGCAACCAGAGTGATAAAGTATTTGAACTTATAATTATCGTGTATTACAAATACATACCCATACCCAACAACCCCATTGTAAGAATATAAAAGTTAATTCTTTAAAATAAATAATTATAATAATATTGCATCGCTATCGATAAAAAGAAATCCCCCTCACTAAAATTTATTTGTAAGACTATAAAAATAAGGTCACGAGGTCGACCGACGGTTTTGGGTAAACGTGGAGATTTGCATTTTTTTATAACCCCCGTTAGGATTGTGCCATGGATACAGTCGTGAGACAGCATGCGGTCGATAAGAGTTATTTGTGTTTCTTATAAAAAAAATACTAGCTACCCAATCGCGGCTTTACCCGTTTGAACTTATTGTTTATATGATGGCCAAATTATAGAAAATCTTTATATAAATGGTAGTCAAATATATTTAAGCTTTATTTCTGAAAAAATTCATCTAAATCTGTTCTATAGTTTTGCGTGGAAGTGGATCAAACCTCCATCCTCAGAATATTTCACATTTATGGCAATATAAGGATTTATTTTTTTCAACTGGGTAGCTATTATAATGATTTGGTGCTAGGAGTGTCTAAGTTATTTTTTTGCGTGGATTGTAACACGTAAAAATGGAAAGTCCCATCTTTTCCCCCTTTTCTTAGGAATTTCGAGAAGTTTATTCTTAGTGTTCCACTACTTTCCCTAACCTACCTTTAGCGGGTAACCTAGTGTTAAGACACTTGGTTGCTGGACGGAAGTTCCCTTGCGTTTCCTACCACTGAATTTGGAAGGCATTGCCTGAAATTCAACGCCGTGCTTTGCTTAACCTACTTAAATGCTACATCTAAATAGGAAAAGAGAAAAACTCTTCGTATTTTAATTAAGATTTTTTTTAACCGTATCAAAGAAACTCCCGTTTATGATTTTACGTAACGTTTTATCCACTTCACCACAATTGTTTTAGTGTATTATTTTCTTTTATATAGAGGGAAAAAAATAAATAATATTCCAACTTTTTGCAATTAAAACATCGTTTCGACGTTTCGAAATATAAGATTATTGCGCAACCAATATAAAAATTAATAGAAATATATTTTTTTATATTTATGATTTAATCACAAGATACTTCTAGAAACCATCTGTCACTGTCAAGCTATTGTGTTCTAATACACGTAATGAAGCGTAATGAATTTATAAACTATACATTTTATCCCGTATACCGTCCAATTTAGTGACATCGATAAGTAATAGGGGATGCTCTTTTTAACAATGGAATAATCGATATCTATTTATTTTATTGATAGTTGATTGGTTAAGAAGTTGCTGAATTTTACTTCCACTCGGTAGTTATGGGTTCCATTGTCTATAAAAAATATTTGTTACTTACTAAATAACATATAAATAACCTATACAATAGGTTAATTAGGTAATTGTACAATCTAATTTTCTGGATTGAACGTTATTTGGACGTCACTAGTACACTTCTTGATATATTTAACATTTTTATTGAACAGTTTAATATGTGTTAATTGCTATTATGATTGTTTGAATTCATAAGTAAGAACATTATCGTAAAATAATGTCTTCAACGAGCAACTCTTGAACTGCATTCTAAGTCGTTAGTAGCTTTCCGTAGCACTGACAATGCTGACCGTTCTATGTTAATTAGCATTTCAAATGTGACTCCACAATGCGCAGTAAATAATATTTTGATTAATTAAACTTTATCTATGATAATAATCTAACCTGTTATTATTGTTTTAGAACCACACTGTATCTCGCACGTAGTAGAGTAGGCAGTTGGATTCTGGGAACTTAGTGTTAAGACACTCACACACAGATTTCCGATACCCCACCGCCGATTTCTGGTGATAGTGAATGTTAAACGTAGAACTTAACGCCGCTCTTTGCTGCGTTAGCAAAGCAAGAAATTAAAAATATTAAATATATCATTTCCTCGAGTAGGAATCGAAGCCACAACCTGTCGCGTTTACTACACACCCTTGTGCCCCTGTGGCACGACTGGCCTTACGCTACTAATAACCTATTATTATTACTTTTATAAATAAAATACTTCACATGCGCACGCGCAACCGCACGCACGGCTAGTGCAACGGTCATACTCTTAGTACCTAATTGAATTAGTTTTACTATTTAACCAGAAACCAAAGTTTATTTCGACGACTTTGAAGTCTCACTGTGTTAATAGATTGAGATTTACGATATATTCTCGGAATATGATCAAGGTGTATGGATTTGCTGTAATTATGAGCTTTCAAATTACTTCCGTTGGGGCCATGTGGCTTTTTTAAACTAGTGAATTGGTTAGTGAGCATCTTGTTCGTTCGTGTGTCTGTTGTTTCCTTTCGCCGGTTGGTATAGAGATGTTAGTGACGCGTCACTATGCGTCTTTACCTTTTGTCGATTGTAGTAAATATTTTAAATGTAACTTACACTGTATAGATGAAAGTGACGTCGCAATTGTGGAAGGATTTTATATGCGTAGGAATATAAAATCCTTCCACAAATGCTGTTATGTGCGTAGGAATAGTATATTTGAATAATTATTTCGTTATGAAATTTTCTTATAAAAAAATAAATAAATAATAATAATTACAACTTTTTTGTACCAAAAATGACATTATAATTGCGATTTTTTTAATACTAAGTATAGTTCAAGCTGTTAAAACAATATTTAATAGTTTTTCGTCTGTTTCTGGGTATACCCATATGCAATTATTTTTCAAAATTTGACATAGCTCTTTGAAAACTTATTTACTATAGAGATTTGATTATACATATTCGGTATTATTCATACTACTGGATGAGTGGATACGTCACATTAGTAGGTGCAATATCTGGTTGTAAGACATTCAATCAAACTTAGAAATACAACTAATATTAATATTTTTTTAGAAAATATATACAATATAAACAAACGTACTTTCGTCTCAAGATTTAAACCCAGGACTTTCTCGAACCCCTTTATTGATTATACTTTTATTCGTTTATATAATGCGTAGGTCCAGATTGAGAAATTTAAACCCACAACTATCATTCTTCACTCAGACACAAACCATCCACACCACGACAGTGTCCATAAAAATAAAACACATTAAAAATGTAAAATTCTCAAGAACTCCCAACCGTTCGCGTCGAAAGCAGTTGCTGTACTCATATTTAGTGCATTTCGTAGAATTCACAACCAAGTATTATTTACTATGTACGTCGGCACGTTAAGCTACTTTGTTTCAGTCCACCCTTTGATGGGTGCGCAACGACAAATGACTTTGTTACTATGAAACGATCGTACATCGCGTTAATGGGTTCGGTTGGGCCCTTACCTATAGAGTTGTCTTTGTTAATTTTGTAGGGATATACTAAATTAACTTGAAGGATTTGGACATTTAGAATAGATAAATATATATATTTTTTGGAATATATAACCATTTGAGCCCACCTCTCTCAATGGAAGTCCGTCCAATCGTTCTAACCGTTAAGCCATACATTCTCGTCGAGCTTCGTTGAAATTATTATACGCTTGTTAAAATATATTTATGTTGTAATTATTATAATACTTAAAAAAATCTAATTTGTTGTCCATTTATCATATACTTGATATACCCGTGACCACGGGCACCACTACTTCAAAGTGTTCGAAACGTCAGGTTTCCTTAATGTATTATCTTAAATATACGCGATTAATCCTAAAGTTAAAATAGTTTCATTTAATATTTACATATGCTCAAATATATGTATCTAGTTAAAACGATAGCTATTGAGAAATTTGTATGTATTTCAGTTATTTTAATTTTATGTTCAGTACGGTCGACAACTCGCCTTGTATTTAATCTTCCTAAAAATTTGTAAGTAAGAAATTAAAAAATAAGAAAATCCTAACATCAGCGAGGCGGTTGTGGGCTCGATTCCCACTCGGAATATTGAATATTTTCATTTCCTCGATCTGATAACGAGGCAACACGCGGCTTTGAGTTACGCCACTCCACTTAACTCTTGAGGAATCGCGTCCTCAAGAATTAAGCGGAAAGTGCGATACGGAAGAGTTTTAATGGGTAGCCAACCCTGCTGTGTGCGGGTTAGAGCGTGAAGCTAAAAAAGTCATAGTCATATAATAATGACATTATAATTAATTGCTCACTAAAAGGAAGATTAACCCGTACAGTCGGACGTCGGGTCACTGACGCCGCACGCTGAACTTTTGTCTCACGATATGAAAGCTGTCAAGAAAGTTCCAACTAAGACAAAGCTGGTGTGGAGCTTTTGAAGCGAAGTAGTATATGCTGATAATAATGTTAATATAATATTTTATATTTAATTATATGTTTGTAGTTTTAATTAAATAAGATTTATAATAATTGGTTTCAGTGCAAACGGGTTCGACTCCTATTCAGGGGATTGTGACAAAGTTTGTATAGACTTTTATTAAATTAGTGTGTGCAGAAAGAATATTTGTAAACTATTTTATTATATGTGCGTAGTGTTAATTATGTTGGGTTAATTCAGGTCATCGTAGTGATATAGTGACTGAGTGTAAACTCGACGGGGTTCCATTTCAGCCCGGCGGAATGAATTGTTTAATATCTTCATTCCTTTGCTCTAGTAACAAAATAAAGTGTGGCGTTGAGTTTCGCCACTTAATATGCAATGTCTCGAACTTTTTGCGGAAAGTAAAGAACAGAGTGTCTTAACTTAATATACTATTTGCGGCGTACAGCGTGAAGCAAAAAAAAAGTAAAAACTAAGTGGCCATACTAGCTAGAGAAGATGTTTCTAAGCGTTCTATGGATTCACATTGCATGTGGAATGTGGAACAATAAGGTTTACATTCACATAATACGATTTATTTTATACTTTATTTATTTAAAATCAACTTCACGCTGTATCCCGCACACATCAGTGTTGGTAAAAGAAACCTAGTGTTAAGATTCTCCGTTGCTCATTTTCCGCTGAATTCTGGAGGTATTGCTTGTTTACGTTACGTTGGCGAAGCGCAACGTCGCTCTTTGCCTCGACACCAGAGCGAAGAAATGAAAATATAAATTCAAATAAATATTTCATTTGCTCGATTGCGGATCGAACCCACAACCAGTCGCGTTTACAGGATTGGCCTAATTTTTTATAAAATATCTTTTTTTAGTTCTAATTACCTTTGTGTACTAGCAGTATAAACTTAGAAGTAATAACATGTCGCGGAGTAGCCCGAAGGTATGTCCCAGACTGAGACTTGTTACAGATATACTTTGTAATTTAGTTTGAAACTATTTACTTGTATTAAATATAATGATATCAAATGTTGTAAACTACACAGTTGTAGGGTGGTTCGTAAGTTCGAGTGCCATATGAGGTAAATTTAAACGGTGTAAATATATGAATTTTTCGACATTAAGTTCCTTTTATAAAAAAACATTCGATTTATAAGAGCACAATGAATTGGTCCTGTTTTTTCCTAACTTTTATGAGTGAGATTATTTGTGTTATCTTGTATTGACATCCTTCGCTTGATGAATGTGAATCCGCTACATCCCTACTGATATGCAAATTAGACTTAAGGTTCTGTGTCGCGACGACCCCAAAACAAACAAAAGCAAACGATACGAATTATTTTATCTTTCAAAAGAAATATATTATACATACGTAAAACAAATGTATAATGTAACCTTAAATACACACTCGACAGAGAATAAAAGTCCAAAAATTATAATTGCCTGTTATTTTTTGAAGACGAAATGGTTTCACAACATCCAAAAGAGAAATAAAGACATTTTTACCAAGATTTTTATATTTTGTGTATTTTTTTCTAGAAAAAATTCTATTAAGAGAGACGTTAGGCTGCCTACGTTACGCCCAGGGCGAGTCCCAGTAGACATAACAAAAGAAAGCTTTTACTTGAAATTGAAACAAGTATTTTAGTATTTAACCTATTATTAGTATGAATTAATATTTCAACTTTTTTAGTTTGAGTGTCTTGATTTTTTTTGGGCCAAGTATCACCAGTAAAGGTGGTTATACAGTGAGCTTTTTGCTTCCATTTAGCCACATATGTTGATTCTTTTTTGTTAATTTCTTGCAAATTCCCCCGTTCCCCATTTTCTAGATATGTGATGAGAGACGGAACTCAACGCCGTGCTCTTTCTATATATCAAAACGGGAAAAAGAAAATAATTTGTTCCACCGAGTTGAAATAATTAACTAATTCACAACCGTCGAGATTACAGTCAGATTTAAATCTAATCTGTTGCAAAATTATTATAATAAACTTGTAATCTCACATGTTACCTTTTGGTCTTTTAAAACTAAGAATGGCCAGCACAAGATCTGTCTTAAATCGAATGGAAAATAAAGAATGTTTTTTAAGTATTGAGTAGGTAGTGTTTTTTCTCATTGAACACAGATAAATTATAAAAGAAATTCGGTTAAATGCAAGTCGGACTGGCTCATTGGGGTTTTCGCACCAATTTTAGTATTGTATGTAAGGTACTACTTAAAAAAAATACAAATATAAGTAAAAGAACATATGCGCTCATTTTGTATGAAATGTAAATAATATAAGTTTGTAATTATTATTATCTATAAATTCTCTTCTTTCGACAAATTCACTAATTTTTTCCTTTAAATGTATTTTAAATTTTTACTCAGTGCCAATATTTCATAACTGTAAGTCCACGGGAAGTACTATATAGGTATGATTTCACGGCGAGTTTCATACAAAATTCAGTCAACGCCATCTTTTGATAGCGTTGACTTAGAAGTTTGATTTTTTCCTGTTTCAAGGGGTACCATACACTTGAATATTTAGCATTAATTTCAGTTTGATAATTCTACACCATCGAAATTATCTCGATAAATGATTTTGACAAACGTACTATAAAGAAAGGTAAGTCCTATAAGGTCATATTACCATTTTTACCGTTTTAGGCACGGAACACTAAGAAACTATTTATATTTGTCATATGAGGTAGTCAAACTTGCATCACATAAAGAAAGCTAGCAAAACACGTATTTCCGCAAATAACAACAAAACTGTAATTCAATATCAAACTTCATAAATACAAAAGCTTTCTTTGCCTCCCATTACAAAACCATAATAGAGAATATTTTCCCCATACAATTCTGCACTTGCCCATACAAAAGTTCATTCATGTCATGCTGAAGATGTCTCACAAGCCCCTGGACTACCTTTGTTGAAAGTAATTTGATATCATAACGTTTCCTTTGTTTTGGTGCAGTCACCACTGAAGTTTAAACTATAGCGCTATAGAGGGATATGTTTAAATAAAAATAAGGGCTGTTTTGGTGAGTAGCGAGGACCAAAATTTAGTTTTTTACTTAAGTAGAGAGATTAGTTTTGAAATATATTGTTTTTATACAGAGATAAGAACTAACAACTATCGGTTGATCACTGTGAAGTTTCACAGCTAGCTATCGTAGCTTTAAATTATTTTATTTTTATAGTATTTATTTATAGCGGTTTACTGTCGTTCAATATTTACATAATATCGTCGTTTTTGCATTTATTTGCATGTTTTCTCAAAGTATATACATATTTATTAAGGGATGCAGTGAACAGGAAATAACATTTAAGTATTTAATTAAGTTTCAATTGTTTCTGAAATAAATTAAAATACATTAAATTTATTATAATATTATATATTGCTGATAAATATAGTTATTTTCAGATTATTTTAAGTGTATTTTTTTAAATAGAGGCTAGACGAGGAGTACAAGCCTATGATTGTAAACTCGAAAAGTGGTAGATTCTATTCCGACTTGAAGAAATGAAATATTTATTATTAAATTTTTTTTCACTCTGGTCTCGAGTTCCGCCATTCAACATGCAATGTCCAGAATTCAAGGGAAAGTGGGGACCAGTTTGGCTTAGCAGTAGGCTCCCCCTGACTGCCCTACTACAGCGTGAAGCTAAAAAAAAAACTATATATATAATAACAACTTGTAGCTTCACACTGCCGCTATAATTCAGTGTAGAACAAACCCTACGCTAATGCGTCTTTTGATGTACTAATAACCTGTAGTGCATTTTGTTTAGTTAATGCCCCTTTGTGAGTGTGGTAGCAGGCCTGGCAGGTAATTTGATACCCACCGTCTGATCTTGCCGACTTTTGGATTTGGCTAAATGGTTAATTGTATAAGTAAATGTTTATTGTTAGGTTATTATTTGTTTTTCCATCTTAGATGGAGCTTCACGTTTTTTTCCCGCAAAGCAGGATAGGCGGAAGGAATCTGGTGTAAAACGCTCCAATCCACACGTAACGTCGTATTTTCGAGATAATGTGTGTTGAGTAATAATGTAATAATGTCAATATGTCGCGCGGACTGTCGTCTCCCAGAGATTCGATGATGCCAATTATAGTAGTGTTACCTATGCTACGTAGGTATAACTATTCAATTTCATGATGATAAAAGTAGGCCAAATTTTTAGATTTAATTTAATTATTTATTATTTCTTTTGACAACATTGTTAAAAGAAATAATAAATAATTAAATTAAATCTAACATCTCTCTCTCAGATCTTATAAGATCGAGCTTGTTAAGCTCGATCGGAACTCAACGCCGCGCTTTGCTTCGACACCAGAGCGAAGAAACGAAAATATAAATATAAATAAATATTTCATTTCCTCGAGGGGGGATCGAGCCCACAGTCAGTCGACTTTACAGACACACTTTGTGCCTCTGCGCCACGACCGGCCTCTAAAAGAAAAATAAAACTAAATAAAAGCTAGGAAATAGTGTTAGGACACTTTGTTCCCGACTTTCCGCCTATTTTAGAAACATTACCCTTTGGGTGGCGGTATTTAACGCCGGCCCGCTCTTTGTTTAACGAGGTATGCAATGACAATAGCAGGTAATTTCATACAACCGCTTGATCTTACCGACGTAACTGAATGGTCAACAATTTAACTAATTAATGGTTCTGTCGGCGGAGTCATTGTTTTTTTTTTGTAGGCTATTTTTGAATAATGTTTGAATAGGTTCAAATTAACTCTTATTAACTTAGGTGGGGTGCGACTGTGAAAGCGACTGGTTGTGGGTTTGATCTCCACTCGACGAAATGAAATATTTAATACATTTTCATTACTTCGCTCTCGTATCGAGACAATGTGCGGAGTTGGATTCCACCACTTAACACTTGAGCTTCCCAAATTCGCCGAAAATGAGGAATGGAAGTGGGAACAGAGTATAACACTTGGTTCACAGCTTCACTCTGCCTACTTTTTAGGTTTTCCTCCATGTTAGGTTTTTAAATTGTATTTTATTTTAAAGTGAGGTTAACACTAAGGGACATAAAAATATACTTTTAAAACCTATAAAGATTTGAATGTATAGGACTCTAATCCAAGTTTCTTGAAAGCCATTTCGATGTCATCATCGAAAGGCGAGCTTAAATCCCGTTAAGTTGGCTTTAAATTTCTTATACGTCTTCTAAAATATTCCGAATTATGTGACGAAACTCATTGCCTGATTTGTTTTTGACGGAACGGGGCATATTATAAGCATTTTTTAAAATGGCATTTGAGATCAATTGTAGAGTTATATGTGGGTTTCTCTTTACAATTCGACTTATAATCGTACATTGTTCCGATAGTTGTGGGTTCAATCGAACCCACAACCATCGCGAATGATTTCATTTCCCCTTTACTCTGGTTACACAAAACACGAGATTAGTTATAAAACTAGGTGACCGGTGGACGGTGGTACGCTATAATTATTTTTCAGCCAATTTGAATAATTACCTGATTCATATTCTAATCATGATCTTGAGAAGTACAAAGTTAACTGAAATTCAGCTCATTTTGGAAGGACTGCGTTAATTTTTAAAGTGGTTTTTGTAAATTTTGAGTTTTCTAATTAACCTGAGTGGTTTTATACATATATTTATATAATATAAAGTCTTTGTCCGCGTGTACTACACGATTTTTTGCATTACGCTACATGAATCATGAATCTTGAATCCCTCCGTCTATGTTTATCCCACATATAACAGGATAAGTAAGGAGAACTTAGTGTTACGACACTCCGTTTTCCACCAAATTTGGGATTTTACGCTTTTAGTTTTTGGTGACAGAACTCAACGGCGTATTTTGTTTTATCAGAGCAATACTACAACCATTGCGTTTACTTTTGCCACTGCTCTACCGTGACCTTAACAACAAATCCTTGTATAGATTTATTTAGTAGTATAAAATTAAAGAGTTTGTGTGGTTGTACGCGCTAATCTTAGGAACTACTGGTTCGGAATTAAAAAATATTTTGTGCCGGATAGGTAATCTATTGAGGAAGGCTATAGGTACATGTTATATTAACAATGAATAAAAACTTGCACGTATAATTACAGCGGTAGAACTCAACGCCAGAGCGAAAAAATATTTAATATTTAATGTCTTCGAGCGGTAACCGAACCCAGATTCTGTCGCGCTTGCGTCACGACTGGCCTGATATAATCTTGTACTAACATCATATTTTTTCTATCTTTCCAGATACAAAATTGAACGCGCGAATGATTTCATCAACAACATACACGCATAGGACTTTAAGATATTTTTTTATTATATCACCAATATTATGTGATAGTGCGTTCGTAGTGTAGTCAGCATTGTGATGGGTATCTCTATGGGAATCGACGTGTTGGCCGCCATGTTGGGACGTGTGGCGTTACGGGTGGTGCTGTTGCTGACGTTGGCTGTGTACTCTTCTTATGGTGAGTTGGTTTGTTTATAATGTGATTTTTTTGAGGCAATGCGCTGCGTTAAGTTCCGCTTCTTTCTTTCCGCTTCTTTTTTTTCAAACTTGAAGTTTATGCTGTTAGCCCTACTGGCTTTTGAAGCGACATCGGGTGGATAGGGAAGAGAGTACTCTGCCCCTGAAAAGTAGTAAGCACTATGTGGCTGCTTGTGACAATGCCGATAGCGGTAAAATCTTTACCTGCGGGACTGGAACCTCGGCTTGCAGCCGCCGAGCTAACTGGGTAGTTCGCCTTGAAAAGTAGGTGGAGAATGGAAAACAGTGTGTTAACACTAGGCTCCATTGTCCACCATACCATACCATACCATATATGCGGTATACTCGTACTGTGTGAAGTTGAGTATGTTTTTTTTATATTTAGATGGCTGCCGGTTATTTCTCAGCGGAGAGGATCTAGCTGCATGTGTGTCAACACATAGCTGATGTATTTATTTTTAATATAAAAAAATTGTTTGAGAAGGTCTTAGTAGAAGGACACAGCACGACTATAATTCGCCTTGACTGGCGTATCTTAGCTATCAATATTTTTACGTGAAAGATTTTTTTTATCTTATAATGAAATATAAAAAATTAGTTTATAATAAAATTTAAAAATTATATAGAATATACGAGTATATATAAAATCATGTATGACACGTTTATATTACTTGTAATTATCTATGAAACGGTTGTAGTATAAGTAACAATTGTTTAAATTGGTCAATCAAAATGCCGAGATGGTTGGTGGCTATAAAAAAATAAATGGGAGGAATTGTTTTTATTTGTTCTAATTACGTACAATTCACTCGATTGACACTTTCCCATCGTTAATGTCACAGTAGCAGCATAGACTGGGTTTAAGTGACGGTACGGGTTAGGAACGCTCGTGGATTCGATTCCCACTTGATAGCTTATTTATGGGAGGCCGTCGTAACACTGGCACATCGTCTAACTGTAAATGCGATGGTTGTGGGTTCGTTCCCAAACGGAGGAAAGAAATATTTTGATTTCTGATAACAAGAGAAAGTCGCAATTCAACACGTAATACCTCGAAAATTGAAATGCCTCATCACTAGGTGCACTCTGCATACTGTGCTACATCCGGATAAAACTTGGCTATCTTTTAATAGATATTACTATACCTGAACAGGTAAAATAACATTGGAGTCTCTTACCAGACAAAGAGCGGTATTACTCAAGTCTCTAATGTGAATCATAAACAGAGTGTTTCAACACTAGGAACTATGAAGTACTAGTACTCTCTCTGTCGATCTTGCTATATGCGGAAGACATGTAAAAGAATCTATGCAAGCCCACGTAAAACCAACGCCAGAAACTACTAATGCATAATTAAACCTCATTATATACAAATTAAAATCACGATCCCCTCAATATAACCCTAATTGTAATAATAGTAATAAGAACAAAAGTGGACATTAACTGAAAGTAATAAAACAGCTGATGTAAGTTGCGGAGCGTTGCCACAGTCGGAATTTGTAAGGGGCCTAAGTCAGATTTCGTATTATTTTGCATTAAGTACTTATTAAATTAAAATTTTATGAAACGTATATAGAAAGCAGTGGCGTACCGGCACGGCACACTCGTTTGATAGTAAACGCGCTGATGCTGGGTTCGATTCTCACTTAGGAAATTCTTTTCCTCGCTCGGGTAAATAATAACGATCAATTACGACATTAATTTGAACCATTCAACAGGCATCGAAACGAAAGACATAGGATAATGGAGTGAAAAGTGAGAAACGGAGTGTTTTAACACTAGGTTCCCTCTGCCTATCACGCTATATGGATGGTATACAGCGTTAACTTAAAAAAACGAATAACAATTTTGTAAATTAGAGTTAGACCACTTTGGCACGATAAACCTCCATCGTGAGCCCAATTACTTGTTATTTTAAATTACCGCCTTGTAGTGTTGCGGTTAAAATAAGTAGACATTATAACTGCGCTTGGGAATTGGTTGTTCGTTAATCGATATTTGGTCGAGATTGAGATTGACATCTGCTATTATTTGTGCCTTTGATATAATAAACAATAGGTTCGATTTCAATTTAATTTAATCAGGTTGGTAGGTAATATATTTAAATTTTAATAATTTATATCAGAAAAAAATAATAAATTCTGCAAAATATTTTTATATGTAACTAGATATCGATAGACTATTAACTAAAGAAAAGTCACTTCGTTTTTCATTATGCGTCTATTTTGAAGACCTGCATATAGTAGGGACATTGGAAACCCCATTAGGTTTGGAGTGTCTATAGTGACTGGAGTGTGTTGCCATTATAACACACTCCAGCCCTCACTTTTCGACCAATTTTAGGAAAAATGCACGTTGATTGGCGGAACTGAACGCCGCCCTTTGTCTCCCTACCAGAATGGTAAAATAAAAATAATGCAATACCCAGAGTGCGAATCGAAACCAAAACCGTCACGCTTACGATCAGTAGGTCGAGCACGAAAAATTATCGAAATTATATCCGTATTGTTAACGTTTCGAGTTAACGAAACATAGTGTATCGACTATCGAGGACTCGATATGATTAAGTTGGTGACGTCAAGCTAACGAGACTTAGAGATGTTACTGAGCGAATGAAATGGACGTTCGAAAACCAAATAAAATAGTGAATGTTAAAAAATTTAATCAAAATGTTTATTTATCTTAATTTACATTACAATTTACGTTGAAAATGAAAAAAAATCTATGAAAATATTATGAAACATATAAGTAAGGTATCAAGATTGGAAGAAATTCAATCCTTTTGTATATTTAAAACAATATATATCTCGCGGTTTCTAAACGAATCCACTTGACGCCCCGCCAATTATAGCTAAGTTTGTATTTGTTTTGTAATCATTAAGAGTAAATTTTATTTCTTAATTATTAAAAAGGCCAGTCGTGGCGCAGTGGCACAAGGTGTGACTGTAAAACCGACTAGTTGTGGGTTCGATCCCCACTCGAGGAGATGA
>DWAP01001166.1:0-16791 GCA_018230625.1 Heliconius eleuchia
CCCGCTACGTTCAAATTTTTATACGTTTTCTAATTAAGTATTTACCTTTCCTAAGTGTGGATTAACACTTTAAAAATGTTTAAAAATAGTATTTATTTTATATTGGTTGATTAATTAATAAAATTTACAATTGAGATTAATTTTATGGTTACACTATACTACAAGAACTTTAGGGCATTTAATAGTAAATTAATGTGTGCGGTAGTAGTATTAACAAGACTGCAAAATGTTAAAAATCAAATACGAATATCGTATTCTATTAATATATTTTTCAAGTCATTGTGTCTGACTGTAAACAAGATGGCTGTTGGTCCGAGCTCTACTCGTAAGTATGATAGTATTTCAATTATTTTCATTTCTCCGCTCCAGTAAATGCTGCCGTTTAGTACTGCCGCTTATGCGCAATGTCTTGAAGATCAAGTGAATGACCAAATGAATGTCTAAACACTAGGTAGGTAGAGTGACTACCTACCCTCTTATGCTGAAAAATAAGTAAATTGTTTTTCGTACACATATTTATTGTACAAACATATTTTTTTACTGATTAATTATATAAAGTCAAGTACATATTGTTAAAAGTGGTCAAAAGGCTACTACGACGAAGACCTCACCACGGACATTTTCAAAAATTAACTTTCACATCGTGTAAGAAGTTAACGAGACTGTTGATTAATGTATTATTGAGTTAATAAAATTTCCTTGGCCTAATCCTAAGTAAATAACGGTGTAAACTGATACAGTAAACGGCCGCGGTTGTGCCAAGTTGCATAAAACCACCGTAACCAAACGGCAAACAGTCCGAAAGATAGGGGTGAGCCAAATAAAATAAGAATGCCTTTAAATTTGACTTGGTCCACCCACAGAGGTTGTGTATGAAATCCCAATAAAATTGGAATTTGTGGTATGTTCTTTATTTAGTTGGCTTGATAACAATTATTAAAGATATCAATTCTAGATGTACAACTAAAGTATTTTTTTAATTATTTTTTCTTTTTTGAGACACTCAAATGTACTTATAAAAAAGACAGTACCTATCTATATTTTCAGTAAAATTAATTATTTTCTAATCTATTTTAGGAAATCTTTGCAATTTTCACATTTTCGCTATTGTTTTTAAGTGATTTTGCTATTGTTTTAAGCGATCTGAGTAAGTAACATCTAAGGGAAGAAATGGAAGAGAACGGTAACCGCGTAAAAGTAGAAGGAGTAAGGTAGACCAGATAAACGTTTAAAAGACACTTTAATGGGCATGTGTCTCAAAGGATAAGATACAATGGAAAGTTATAGAGAAGGTCCTTTTCGAAGGATAATAATAAGATGAACCAGCTTAAGAATAATTTAAATTTAGTTTCAGGAGTATATACTTATAATTGTTTAAAAAAACAATTAGCTTCACCATGTATCCCATATAGAGCAGGGAAAGCAGAGGGAACGTAATATTAAGACATTCTTTTCTCCACATTCCGCTGATTTTCTCGAGGCATTACGTGTTGAGTGGCAGAACTCAACGCCGGGTGTTTGCCGTGGTGACAGAACAAAGAAATGAAATTATTAAAATATAATAATTCATTTCCCTTTTAAAAGAAATAGGTACTCGTTAACTCTACAAATATACATTTCCATTGAAAAGTTAAATTGCACAAGAGATATATATAAATTGTAGAGAGCACTTTTAGCTTGAGCAGTATCTGTAAACAGGCAAAGTAAAATTAATTGTGAAAAACAGCGAGGCATTGCTTGCAAGCTCTCTCTATCAAGAATCTACCTTCTAGAGTAATTAAATATTATAATCTATATGTAGGCCATTCGTAGCGCACAAGCGTGTGACAGGTTGTGGGTTCGATTACCACTCGATGAAATGAAATATCATTTTAATATTTTTATTTTTTCGTTGGCATTATCAATATCATTAAAATTAATAAATAGAGAACTGATTTAAGAAACAGTATATACAAAGATAACAAAATGATTGGATATTATAAAGGTTTTATATATGTATAATAAATACAACATAACAAATATACTTATTCCGTAATGGATATTTCGACAGTTCCGTTTCTCACGCATTCCAAATCAAACTTTAGATTAGTTTACGAAATCCATCTCGCTTTTGTACCTGAACACAAATATTTCTTACCTCGCTTTTATTAATTTAAATACAATACATATAGGTGTAAAATTGTTTTCTTTTTTTAACTTGCTGTAGGTACAAATGCTAACATGCGGTGGTAGCAGCCTCAATCCTCATTCGAGGGAATGACTTTTAAATTTTCCTTATATTCCAGCCCCGGTAAGATGTGACGCGGTTCCGCAAACCCCAACGCAATACGCTGAAATTTAATAATAAGTCAAGAACAGAGTGCCTGAACCTACCTAAGCCTACAAACGCGAGGGAAAAAGGAAACATGAAACATTAAGGATTGGGCGATGAATGATATAATTGAAAATTTTCTGACAAATTTGATTTTTTGACGATTGACGTTTTAAACATGTTTATATACGTATCTTCAAACCAAATACACTAGGGAAATGGTTCAAATTATAAAAATATACCCTTTCATTAAATTTACAGATGATAAGAAAATTATTTAACCATTCCATATGTTATATGCGTATGCATCATCATGAGACATTCTATAAATTCCAGTCGATTTAAAATTATACTTTTACACTTGAAGTATCAGAATAACGCTTACACAGGGAGGGGTTAAAGCTTCACATTTTTCTCGTGATCTAAGAGGGCTCTAGAAAACTTGTACCAGAAGTAGATTAAGTCAATAAAATTGATTTATTACAGCTAGCAAACAGCTATAAATCACGGTGAGGAGCCGTAACATATACGCTTCAATGGTATTTCATATTGATGTTACATTAATACGTGATTAATTTAAACACAAGTTGGTAATGCACCTATTTGTTGGTTTTTATTTCTTGTCAGCTTCAGGCTTGTATCACGCTTATAGCAGTTTAGGCAGAGGAAACTTAGTGTTAACACTCCATTCTTCACTTTTCCACGAATTATAAATAAAAGTAAAATTTCACATATCTCATTTTGTAACACATCAAAAACTTTAGGAAAGCCTAAGATTAACGACAACGATTCATTCCGGCCCTTCCTCTTTATTACTCAAGGCCTTGAGAAACTTATGTTTTTTCAGCATAAAAATCGTGCAACTTGTGGAATGGAAGTTAAAAACATTTTTATTCTCAGCCTGAAATGCCTATCTTAAGCGTAAGACTTTAAGCTGTCATATTTGGATAAACAGACGTTTGAATCAGTCGGCATTTCAAAAGAAAGATTAAGCAGACATACCTACTTAAAAGGAAGAACTTCATAATTTCATGAAATTTTAATTTTCCTTTCTAATTATAGCGCGAACTTGTTAAGATATAAAAACTTAAATAGTATAAAATAAAACAAAAAATATTTTGCATAGGGTAATGGTACCATACAAGGATTAGATTTTAATCACAGATATAAAAATAATAATAAAATTGATATAGAAATAATAATAAAAAGAAATGAATTCATGAAAAAAATTAACATTTTAAGTTACAATATTTATACATATATATTTAATATTAATATAGTGATTGGTGACGTACAATGTTTTCACCAAGTAAATACCCTCAAAATGACGCATACAATAATCAAATTGTCGAAAATTACTATTTCCCGAGTAATTGTCGACGATCCCTTAACCTCGTTTGTATAATTTGATCTGGTCTTAGCCCGCGGGCGTCTTCGCCGGACTTCGTGCCTACCCAAGTAAACAACATTAAATGGAATCTTCCTGTATTTTCACAAACCACATCCAAATTATCCCGATAAGCAGTTTAATATTATTTTTGCATATGAAAATAATATTTAATATTTATTATAGTACGTTTGTTTTTTCATGTTAATGCTGTATCCCTCATATTGCGGGGTAGGTAGAGGGAACCTATTTTTAAGACAGCCCCACTTTAAAATGATTTCTTGAGGAATTGCGTGGCGTTCCGCCACGCTTTGCGTATTAATTGCGTTGACTACGACGCATATACATTTTTATGCATATCTACAACAAATTATGAATAATATAAAAAAACTAACTTATAAATTAATACAATAAATAAATTACTATTTAACATACTTACTCGTACAAAAGCTTGTAAAATATAAATCATTTACAAAATCGATGTAATATGAAAATTTCAAAATCTCTAGATAAAAAATCCAGTGTATGGAGCACGATACTAGTATAGAGGCAATAAGCTGCTATGACAGATTTACGCGCTTTATCGCCCGCGACAGCTGCGCCGTGACGAGTGCACTACGGGTTTTACATTTAATCAGGAACCAATTAAAAATTCTTTTTGTATAAATCAAGTAAATCAGCTTCACGCTGTATCCCGCACACAGCTGGGTAGCCGGAGGGAACCTAGTGTTAAGACACTCCGTTCGCCACTTTCCGCCGATTTCTGGAGGCATTGCGTGTTGAGTGGCGGAACTCGACGCGCTTTGCCTCGACACCAGAGCGAAGAAATAAAAACATAAATGTAAATAAATATTTCATTTCCTCAAGTGGGGTTCGTACCTACAACCAGGCGATTTTACAGTCACACTTTGTACCCCTGTGCCACGACTGGCCTTTTTGTATACTTTAATTATAATAGAGGTAAAATAATAAAGCACAACCAAATACTAATGTTTTAATATTAAAATTTCAATTTGTGTTTGTTGTAATATTCTGTTAGGTAATATTTTTTTTTAGCTGCACGTTACTAACTGTTTGTAATTTAATTTATATATTTGGAAATTAGTTAAAAATATATATTTTGATAAAGCATACTATATAAGTAGATATTATTTATACCTAACGTGGCCATTTTTCGGTCAGCTCAAAACGGGCCATTGTGGGGTTGCTTTTTCGTTGTTTTTAATGTACAATTGACACTTTAATAAATAATTGAATACTTCCGTTTTTAGAAACCCAACTACAAAATAACGACCAAATTTACATGCCATTCCATAAAAACGGGACATTTGTAAAAAGGGTCCCGGTGGCATGTTTCGGGACACATAAGCGAAAAACGGAACGTCTGGTTATATTATACCTGGATGACCATAATATATTATAATAAAATAATTATGTACATACTGTTAAATAATTCAATTAAATTTTTAAAAAGTCGTAAGAACATAATCTTATACAAAAGCTTAGTATTAAGCGTATTGAAGTACGCCAGTGTATTCTGGAGACCCCATTACGCCTCTCACTGTCTCAGAATCGAAGGCTTATAAAAGCGTTTTTTATACCACCTCACCTTTTCATTAGAAAAATTGAGATCACATAAAACCTACGGATACAGATAATCTTGCGTACTTTAATTTAAAATAAGAAAAATAGGAGAAAATATCTTAATTCGTCATTCTTATTTAAAACTATCAAAAGCACGTACGGCAACCCGTCTCTAGTACAAAATTTCTATTTTAAAGTACGTAGAAGTTCTCGCAAGCAATCTAGTCTTCTCGAAGTTCCTTGTCTTAGGTATATTTTGTGTCGGTCTCGCATAATTCTTAACGAAAAGGACATTTTTGATCCTTTCGGCGACTCTTTGTTTAAATATGGCCACAACGCAGCACAATGTGTCAACTATATATATATATATAAAAGGACATGTACCTGACTGACTGAGGTGAGACGCACGCACAGCCGTAGCCGCTGATGGTAGCAACGTGATATTTGGACAGATGTTTATTTATATAATCTGGACATCCACTAAGAAGAGATTTGTGAAAATGTTAACCCTAAAGGGATGAAATAGGGGTTGAAAGTTTGTATGAAAAAAAATTAAAATCTGGACCGATTTTTATAAAATTTGAAATTCAGGCTCTCAAAAACATTTCATTGAACACGTATATCATGGTTTTTTAAAATTCACCCCCTAAGGGTGTACTCTACAAATAAGGGGTTAAGAGTTTATATGGAAAAGTCTTTTTTTTTTTGTGGTAAGTGGTGAGAGAGGTAGTGGGAGACTTCAGTTAATCTTTGAAAACACAGTATTATAGATACTGGAAGAAGGTCATTTAAAAACAAGTCGACCCCCCGGAGTATGAAGAGGTTGATGACAGTGGACGTTGAGGCAGAGGTATGTAGAGACCGTAGCGTTTTTCGCTCCGTTCTCTCTGACTACCCCACTAGAGATAAAGCGTGAAGTGAAGCTACTTTTTTAAAATTTTATATTATTAATATATTTATCATATTGTAGTAACTTAAATAAAATTTTTATAATCGGTCTTCTTTAATTATTTTTGTAACGAAAAAATATAGACACTATATATATTTTTTTCTTATGGAAGAGACACGGCAAACGAGCGTTCGGGTCACCTGATGGTAAGTAACTACCGCCGCCCACGACCCCATGCAACACCAGAGGAGTTACAGGTGCGTTGCCGGCCTTTAAGGTGGTTGTCCAGACCCTATATTATTGCATGTGGTTATTCACCTTAAAAGGTAATACGTTTAGTTATAAGTATATTCTTATAACTAAACGTATTACCGTAGATAATTAAGAAAACTGTTACTGTATGATTTGTTTAATAACTTTTTAACTTATTAATTACCACTGGTGGATCTAAATAAATAAAGTTAAGCCAGACAGGATATAAACACTCTATAAGGTGCACAATATATTTAGAAATTAAAATGTTAATATATTTCTTTACTATAAAACATGTTTATTTACTATACTTTTTTAAGAAATATACAAAAAATTAAAACCCATTGAAAGCTCTGACCGCTAAATCAATACGTTCCAAAGTAGTCAAAGAGGCGTGGGTTCAAATTCCGCTACGTTCAAACTTTTATATGTTTTCTTAGAATGCTCTTTTTTTCCTAAGTGTGGAATAACTATCCAAATGTTTATTTACTATAAATTGTGATAATATAAATGTAATACACCCATTTAAGAGACAATAAATTTTGTACGACGGTCTTTAGGAGAGAACAACGTAAAAGCTTTGTCTAATTAATCTCTTCTTATAGTCCGTGTTTAAGGATAATAAAGTATAAATAATTTTTTAAAATTATTTAAATACGAAATTAACTTGTTTACTTGAATTCAGTCGTCGCGCAGGAGCACAAAGTGTGACTGTAAACGTGAGTGGTTGTGGGTTCAATCCCCACTCGAGGAAATGAAATATTTATTTAAATTTATATTTAAATGTCTTTGCTCTGGTGTCAGGCAAAACACGACGTTGAGTTCCGTCACTCAACACGCAAAGCCTCCTGAATTCATCGGAAAGTGGTGAACGGAGTGTCTTAACACTAGGTTGCCCCTGCCTAAACTACTGTGTGCGGGATACAGCGTGAAGCTGATTTATTTTTTTGTTTTTAACTTGTTAACTTGTCATTTATGCTATTTAGACGAGCTCAATCCAAGAGATAATAGATTCAAAACATGTACCCGACACGAGATTAGCCCTTATCGTAATTACAAAGCTGTCCCAATGGAACAATGTCTTTCTTCTGTTTCAAATATAAATAATAAATAAAGCAATTAGATTAACTATATTATCGAAATGAATAAATAATATCATTTTGCTTATAAATACGTAATAAACGAAATGGTTGATTATTAAGAATTATAATATATAGATTGAGTTTTTTTTAAATACTGAACGGAATTAGGTAAGTTCAAGATACAATAATGAAAGTACGGTAACATATATATAAAAAGAAATAAATTTATCTGTAATACTTGCATATATATCGTGAATATATTTATTTATCTTTTTATAAATATATAATGTTAATTTCGCGCCCGTCCAGGCCCACATACTCGGCTAGGTAACTGGTGACATTTTTTATAGTGAACGCTGCGCTTTTCAAAAAGTTTAAAGCTCAATTTATAAATAAAATAATTTATTTTACATATCATCACGTTCTACATTTAGAATAAAAATTGAAATACATAAAACCAAGTAATGGCTGTTGTGGTAATTACTACAAGAAGTTATCCAGCGACAACAGGATAAAGTGTTGCGACTCCTAGGCACGGGTAAGTGCACCGATTATAAACTTGGACGATTTTCTCATTTCGAGCTACTTCAAACTCGAAACTTTGTAACTAAAAGTTCATTGCAGTTTTTTTTCGAAACTTTTCAAGATACTGTAATCTTGCTACTTCTCCAAACTTAAAATAACCAGTTCCATTGGTCTGTCCTGCCTCACCCTCCCACAGCATACATATTTATATATCAAATATTCGTGTTTCTGTAAATATCAATACCTACTTCATCTTTTCGAGAGAACGGCTTAGAAAAATAGAGGCTCAATTGTTTTTTCTATTTACGCAAGGATCCTATAGCCCATCAAACCCTCATTCCTTCCATACATATTGTTGAATGCTTTGTTTACCATTCATTCGACCTAACTAAATGTCGAAATAATTTGTCTTTGAATATGCATTGATTTTCTATGTATTATTTTTCTCATCTTCACGTTGTATCTCGCAAGTAGAGGAGTTGTCAGATGAAGCGTAATGTTTAGACACTCCGCTCTCCATTTTCCGCCGAATTCTAGAGCCATTGCGTGTTTAGTGGCGGAATTCAACGCCGCGCTTTGCCTCGACACCAAAGCGAAGAAACGAAAACATTAAACACTCATACACTCGAATGGGAATCGAACTCACAACCTTTCGTGCTTATAGTCACACGCTTGTGCCCTTGGGCCACCACTGGCCTGTATTATTTCATACAATAAATATAAATTTTATTTATTTATTTTTATGTATGAACCAGTAATAACCAATTTTGTAATTAAAAGGGGAGCGGCAGTGTCTTAAAGGGAACGGAGTGTCTTCTCTCTCTGCTTACCCTGCTACTTGCGGGATTACAGTGGGAATCCAAGAAAAAGGGACTTTAACCGTACAAATTAAAAGATTGCTCCCTGGTGAATTTCATATTAAATATTTTTCTTATAACTTTAGTTGTAAATAATGAAATTTATACAAAGTAATTCTATTTGTGCAGGTCTAAACTCTAACAACTAACAACTAGGGCCAGATGAATAGAGCTACGTGATACCTAGTTCTCCGCTTTCTACTCGATATTTGATTGGCCAGCGAGGAAATATATGGCGATATCACCTATATAAATGGCAACAAAATACGCATTTCTGAGCTTCATCTTCATATTACGTACTGTACCAGAATGTAACAGAGGCAGAGGAAACCTAGTGTTAAGACACTCCGTTCCTCACTTTGTGCCAAAATTTATATATATATATACAAAGTTAACTTTAAATCATTTTAATTAAAATTGATAAATATATTTACGTTTGAGAAAAAATCTCATTTTATTTTCCAAAACACTTTTTACCTTATTCGATAAACATATGATATGTTAATTATAATATTAGTAGGTATATACTCGTATGTATGAACATATCCAATGTGAATTTTGAATATGGGCATCAAATTTTATATATAACATTAAAAAAACAACTTCACGCTGTATCTCGCACACAATAGAGTAGGCAGAGGGGACCTTGTGTTAAGAGACTCCACTCCCCATTTTAGATTTCGAACTCTGGAGGTTTTGAGTGTTGAGTGGCGGCACTCTACGCCTCGCTTTGCCACGAGATCAGAGCAAAGAAATGAAGATATAAAATCAAATAACTATTTGATTTCCTCTAGTGAAAATCGAACCCACAGCCAGCCGCGTTTACAGTAACACACTTGTGCACATGCACCACGACTGGCGTCATATATAAGTATATAAGTATTTATAAGGTACATACGTATGTACATATACAACGTAAATTGTAATGTGAATATATCATATTTTATATATGTATACAAGTATAAATTTCCTTTCAAAGCTCAAAATGTCGAGATTAAAATGAATCTTCAAAGTGCAAGATAATAGCGATTTCCACGAAGTTTCAACTTTATCAGGACAATATTAAATAGCTTTCAAAGGCGCTCTAAACGTTCAAACCAGCCATCATAAAACTAAACTAGTGCCTTTATTTTAACTTTAACGTAAGCAACATACGTTATGTATGTTGATTAATAACGAAAGCAAGTTAAGTTAAGCAAATAATATATTTTCAAATTATTCTTTTGATATTTTATTTTAGCTTCAAGCAGAGGGAACCTAGTGTTAAGCCACTCCGTTCCCCATTTTCCACCGAATTTTTTTGACATTGCGTGTTGAGTGGCGGAATTCACCGCATCGTCACCAGGGCGAAGAAATTGAAATATAAAAAAAAAAAAATTCCTCGAGTGGGAATCGAATACATAACATGTCGCGTTTACATCACACGTTTGTGCTTCTGCGCCATGACTGACCTCAAATTCTTTTGATATGATTTTATTTCTTATTAATTTTATATAAACGAAAACACATGTTACGATTTTCTTGTTGAATATTTTTCTTTTATGTTTCTGCAAATTTCGTCATAGATTTTTTATCGAATACGTAAGATGTTTGAAATATCAATTTCTATTTATACCTGATACACCCCCTTTATATATTTCGCCTCATAATTTAGGAGGTACATTTGTTGGTTAACCCATCGAATTTGCTCCGCATTCTCTAGGGATTGTCCCTGGACAGTGTAGGGGCCTACGATAAGATGGGCGGCTTAAATATTCATATAATACTAGTAATTATTGTTTCACTAAGGAATTCTGTGTAATATTATTGTTTAGGATTTAGGAAGTATATAGATATTGATTTTAATTTCAGTTAAATAGTATTTTTGTATATAGTTATGTATGTTGTTATACTTTATATATTATTAGAATTTTTTTTTAAGTTGTGAATGTCATGATAGAGTTGCAAGGTCATTTATATAGGTGTATTGTGATTTTCTTGTTTATATACATATACATATAAAATTTATAGATATTTACATATGTATATAAACAAGAAAATACATAAAAACATACACGTGTGTGCTGAAATGTTGAACAAAGTTAATGTTTTATCTAACAATATAGATATATAAAACATTAACTTTGCGCGAGATTTCACCACACACTGTTTATGTTTTATTCTTAACAACTAGAACTCTATTATAGTATGTTTACATGTATGTTGACAACTGCGTATGTGAGTGTACCTCTATACTACATTAGTTATTCATACGATGTCAGAAATCCTACCATTGTTCAACAAATTCCCATTTACTCATTCGTTAAACCACCTATAACTTAAGCGGGCTCTTGTTATAGTTTTAGTATAACGCATGAAACTATTTAGCTCATTTCAAATTATATACATTTGACATTTGAAACGATCACGCTTTTCCACTTCCGCTAAAATAAACTTTATGGATGAAACAAAAAAGTAATATCGTTGTTACAGTTTTTTTTAATATATATTCTTTGATCACTATAGTATGTAATTTGAGACCTTCATTAAATTATTCATGAAATTGACCGAAACAATGAACCTTTTGTTTTTTTTATCCATTTTTATATAATAGATAAATACACATTCAGTTCAAAGGCAGATGGTACGTTTAAGTGTTTAATGTGTTAAAATGTAAGAGAAACATATCTACCACAATTTTTATTACGTACCCGCGATCTGCTCTCGGCTTCGCCCGCTTATGCTACGTAATTATTTTCCTACGAATCTGAATTACTTTCGTATTCTAATAACATTATCACTTTAAAAACAATATCCATACAATGAAAAATGCTTTATATTACTGCCAATTCAATAAAATAATTATTTTATAGGAATTTTATCGATAAAAATACTTTGTAATAATTTTATTAGTTTTGATATAACTTTTTTATTTATGAACCGATTTAAATAAAACATCAACCACTACAAATGTTGCCAAAATACAATAGTAAAAACTGCATTTGGATTGATTTAACCGTTTCTGAGATTAGCGTGCCCAATCGCACAGATATAAAGATAAGCAGACAAAAATTATAAAAAGAATTTGTTTTAGGTCATAGAAATTTGAAACAAACTCCAATAATAGTTTCTCATATATCTTTCATATACCAAAAGCTATTAGTTACTATTTTATTATATGTATAGATTCGTAGCAAACAACAGTTAAGAAATTCATATAATATAGAAAGATACTATACTTTATTTATTTTGAAGTTCATTAAAATAAAATATTCTTAACTTTTAGGAAACAATTTCACTAAATAAATATTGTACTACAGTACTGTTAATGTTACTGCTAGTTGCTACGAGTACGTACTGAGCGGGCGAAGCGCTACGGGCGTAGATCCGTATGGAGATACGAGTGTATGTTTGCCTTCCGAAATATTCATTAATAGTTTTACCTACTAATAGTACCTACTTGCTTGTGCAAAATTAAACAGATGTACGTATTTTAAATGAAATGAACCATTCGAATAATGGAATCGGAATTTTTGTTTTACAAATTTTGTCGTATGTAATTTTGAAATAAAAATTTGATAGTAATTAACGATTTCTGGATATTTTAGTTGTATTTAATATAATAAATGGCGAATAGATGTTTAATCTCGAAAGTAAATATTTTTATCAATTTGTGAACATAATCATATACTTTTCAGAGGCGAAGCTTTGGGCATTGGAAAATTCTAAAATGTGTGTATTTAATATATCATAATATTTATTAATAATTATTGATTAATTTATCTAAGAATCAATATAATTTGAACCACGCATCAAATTTGCTTTATATAAACCAATATTCGTTATTAGGATAAATAAATACAGGAAGAAAATATTTTGAACTTACTTTTAAAATTAAAGGAGAATATTGGTTCATTTTATCGATAGTAAGTAAATTCATTTATTAATTGGATTTTAACAACTTTGTTGTGTGAGGCACAGCCGCACCGCATATAACTAACTGTAATCGCAACATTTGTGAGCTCTACTTCCAAAAAAAAAAAAATTTTGCTCTATATATAAACATGACTTGCTTTATATATAAAACACAACAAGATATTTTTTATTTAAAATTTATATAATTTTCGTATAAAATAATATTCATAAATAACGTATAAAATGATATTCATAAAATAATATTTGGGTATGTTAATTAGTAGGTATTCGAGAAAATCAAGTAGAGTAAATAATAGAAAAGATTATACTTAGGGACAATTACAAAAATATATATAATTTAGAAAAAATTGAAGATAAGATGTCATAACAAAATTCTTTCGGCCTAACTTGCTATATTTAGGAAGCTAAAAGCTGAAATATTCCTTATTTACAGCACATTATTATTAAAACCCTTAATTTAAAAAAATATATTATACGTATATTAATAATTATTATATAGTTATGTAAAATGAACTCTGAGCAAAGCCATGTCGGACTACTAGTATTCGATATTACTTTGTATTTACTTTCAAGTAATCCCTTGCTCTACTATAAAAAAAACCGTTAAGATAGCTCTCCATCCAGTTTTAAACAGTTAAGTGGCTGGATGCTCAACTTTGATTTACGAACAGGATATGCCCGGAACGTCATTATCGAGCTGCAATAAAATTTACTTCCATTACGGTGAAAGCTGTGGTGCATCTATTAAGATTCATTTTAAATTATAACCCGACCAAATTATATTTTATTGTTTAAGAATTATTGTGCTCTACTGATACAAAATAGTTAAAAAAGTAATCTCTGACATACAATTAAAGACTCTATCTAGTCTAGTAAGTTCTTTTTAGCTTCATCAGGTGTCCCGGTCATCAGCAGGCAGACCCGGTGGGAACCCAGTGCTAAGACACTCTTTTGCCCTAATTTCCGCTGAATGGTGAAACTCCGACGTTGAGTTTCGAGCGCTTGGCTTCTACGCCAAAACGTAGAAAAAAAAATATTCAATATTTCCTCAAATCAGAATCGAACCCACAACTATTCGTGTTAACAGTCACAATTTGTTCTGCCCCTGCGCCACGACTGGCCTCCAATTTATTTTTAATTGCTTATAAATATTTATAATACGTACATTTCTTATTGAGCTGGACAAGGCGCAACTGTAAAGAACAAGCTGAATCCAACATTGAAAGTTATTTGGGCGGATTAATATCTTTCCTGTTTTTAAAAGAATATGCAGATATCCGACATTTAAAAACAGCAACGTATTCATTGCAATAACTCATACAGTAAAATCCTCCCCACAATCTTACTATTGTTTCCAAAATGCCAACGAACAAAGCAAAAATAAAGATGGAATTGTTAGGTTTTATCGTATATGTTATTATGATGTTTTTTTTTTTACTTGTTTTGTACATAATTTGTTCAAATTTTAAGTGCAATAAAGTATATTGTATTGTATTGTATATGAAAAATATTGTGGATTTTCAGCAATGGGAGTTCCTGTACTAAAATTAAATAACAATATCCTATACCTACAGACATATATAGAATTGGACATTTTTATATGACGATATTGTAAAAATTGAGAATAGTATTCTCCTATAGTTTTTATGGTTAGAAAATATATATTTTTTATATTTAATTATTTTTACCCTTTTTTTGATCAAAACTTTGTAAAAACAGTAATTAATATAATTTAAACAAAATTAATATAATATTAATATTAATATAATATTAATATAATTAAATTAATATAATTTAAACATTTCCGTGTAAACAAAAATGTGTATAGAGTTCCTATTCGATTTAAAAACGTTAATAGTTTCTTATTCTAGCGGTGCTAGATATCGTGATTTTAAGATTATTTTATTTTATCTTAACACTTATCCAATACAATAAAAAAGTTACAACATGTTACATTTCTTGATTATAGAGAAAAACTCTTTTAAATTTATAATAATTTACATTATAATTCTTAATGTAATATTTTGACTGACATATGAATTTTAATGATATTGTATTTTAATTGTAAAGTTTTTAAGTAGATTTAAGCTTTAATTTCGTTATATTTTTATATCGTTTTTAAAAAAATAATGCCTTATATTTTTTATCGTCTGTTGTATATATTAATTTTCATATTGGTTTGTTTTATTTAACAAATAAAAACAAAAACCTACACGATTAATCAAGCATATAATTTGCAGGCGGCTAAAAAAAGTTTTAAATAACTTAACATCGTACATATATTTTCTATATTATCTTACCTCTGTAAACCGGATGTGGGAAGTAGCGCAAGTTTACCGGTACGTAAAACTGCACGACAACTAAGTCACAAGTCACTAAAAAGTAGTGAGGGTTCAAGAGGGGAGTTCTGCGGTCGGTCCTCTTTGTGTTCGTTTGGGCGCGCCAAAGTTGTGAGGGAAACGGTACGGGCGGCGTGCTTATATCTAAGGAGGCCGACTCCACACGCATGCGCCTGCACCATTCATGGCACACTCTCAATGACCGCCCCCTCGATCATCGCTTTTGACGTTTTGTTAATTTGGAATAAATTAATTTACTGTTTTTTTTTTTATATTTTAGTTTATATAGATTTTTTATGTGTGTGTGTTTTTTTAATAATTATTAAAATTATACTTGTCGTATTGTTGGGATAATCACAAAACTTATCATTTTGAAAATAACTTATAACAAAACCAACTTTTTTTACAAGTCTTTTATTTTCCATAACATAATTTTAAAATGACGTTCGAGTATAATGATCAATCAGCATCGATACGATCAAATACGTGTAATATTTGAAGTATAGGTATGCAAAACGTGACCAGACGTCCCGTTTTGAACGGAACCGTTCCGTTTTTTGCTTGTATGTCCCGTTTTCTCGAAATGGCACGTAAATTTTGTCAGTAGAATCATGTTTCAATTATTCCATTGTCAAAAGATACCTGAATGGGATAGTCCATAAAAATACGAAAGCACGCCAAATTATAATCAATTATACCCACAAAAAAATACAAAATCACTATACAGTAAACAGATTTCTGAAAAAAACGAAAGCCACAAAAGTAGTTTCGTAATATATATATTTTTTTCATATCTCACCAACTCGAGTCGGGATCGATCCCACAACCAGTGGGTTTCACAATCACACTTTGTGCCACTGCGCCACGATTGGCCTCAAATCATAAAAGTCCATAAAAGTTTCCTAATATAATAACTAAAATTGAAAATTATAAATCGGAGGTCCCGTTTTGACGGAAAGAATGCACCAAAACTTACTTAAAACTATAAGTAGTTATTTTAGCGATTTATCGCTTAATAACTTTGAGATTTACGGACCTTAATCTTCGCTCAACTTAAACATATTGATCGTCATAAGTTTCTTATAACTAATGGAGAGCTTAGGTCAGTTACGTTTTTATTTCGCCCTTTTTTATTACATTGTAAATCATTGTTATGATATAAATTAAACAGTGGTTCAGTACTAGGTAGTTCTTATTTTTATTTTCCCGCATACAGCAGGGTAGGCAGAGGGAACCAAATGTGAAGATACTCCATTCCCCACTTTCCGGCGAATATTTGAGGCGTTGCGTATTGAGTGGCGGAACTCAACACCGCGTTTATTGTCTGGTAACACCAGAGCAAGAATCTAAAATATTAATAAGTTATAATTCATTCCGCCGTGTGAGAATCAAACCCAGAACCGGTTGCCATTACATTCACATGCTGTATTCGTCAGGAGTTTCTCGATCCTCTATTTTTATATGACAATGATGCTTACTGAAAAAAATAAAAAAAATATCATATGTAGAAACTTTTTAAAAAATATATACTTATACAAACACAGCTATATTATAAAAGTAGCGGCCCGCCTGCGGCTATAAAAAATCTATGTATTTACTTGATATTTCATTGAAGATCAAATCGTTCTTTATCTCTGTGTTGAATTAATT
>DWAP01001167.1:0-16778 GCA_018230625.1 Heliconius eleuchia
GGAATAGAAAGGCGTTAATCTAGTAAGTAAACTATATGTTTAAATAAGTCCCATTCAAGTATGGTTGTCCATTTTAAGTGATATCTAAACTTTTACTGTTTCTAAGCGAAAATAAAAATGTTGTACTGCAGCTTTTGTCTGCGGCTTTGCTGTTGCGGTCAAATGCAAATAACTATGAATATATATGATAATTTGTGGGCTGCACCGAAACGATTTATAATCGATTTATGCACTTAATATAGCATATTATCTTTATTGGTAGCTGGACTATCCAATACAAATAAATTTTTCATTTAAAACTAATAGTTCCTGAGATGAGAGTTCCAATCGGTGGAATGAATTATTTTCATTAACTTGCTCTGGTAACAAGACAACATGTGACATTTATTGGTAAAAAACATTTGTTTATATTTATTTTTAATGTAATTATGACGTAGAACTAGACTTAAGCGACTTCGTAGATGTAGTTCCCTTAAAAAGCTTTAACAAGTCCCTTTATAACTTTCATTTATACAAGTTGCCAAATTAAGTATACTTTCTAGAGTTTCGTACCTCAAAACAAAACGGAATACATATAACGGATCACTTTGTTGTCTGTTTGTTAAGATAATTTATCTCGATATAGACAGATTGCGTGGAAGCATCAAGCTGAATTTAATATAAAATATTCAAATCTACAATCCTGTTGATCATAGAAAAAAAAATCAAGCATCGAAAAGTCATCAACACAGCACAATCAAAAGATACGGAAGATGCAAAAACGATGCATAATTAAATGCTTATGCGTTTATCGTTCTTGCATAATTTTGAAGTACTCTATAGATTTTTTTACGAGACGAATTTATGAAATGGGCTTACAAATATGGCAAACATAAATACAAATATTATATTTGTATTTTATTTCATACAAAATGAGTGCAAACACCTGCAAACTTTAGTTTGTTTACTTTTATAAGTCGTTTTCTTATTGATTTACACAGTTATGAAATCGGTAACGATTTCATAATTGTGTAAATCAATAGGAGCCCTCAGTGGGTGACACCGACTCGCACTTAGCCGATTTTTATACAATTTTAGTGTAACCTGCATACAGCCTGAAAGGATACAGCAGGAAACTTATTGAGAAAACCACCTAACCCCCGACCGCCGCGCTCATAGTCAAACTCTGTGTCGCTGCGCCACAATAGCCTATACTTAAAAATAAAAATCCTTAACTCTTAACGCGCAAAACCTTCAGAATTATAGAGCAGAGTGTCTTAACACTGCGCTCCATGCTGCTGCTGCTGCCTATACTGGTACATGCGTGATACAGCGTGAAACTGAAAAATAACTTAGCTTATAACCTTAAATTTTTAAAACACCGGTTTTTATAAAATTTATAACCATTTCGCGCGTCACTGATCACAGAATTTCGACGTCATTTGAGTGCTTATACCAAATATAAATGTCAATATTGTGCGGCATTCTTAGGACTAGTTCAGGTTGGGTTAGTAAAGTGCGACTGTTAACGCGATAGCTTGAGGGTTCGATACCCACTTGAGGAAATAAAATCTTTAATATTTTCATATTGTCGCTCAGCTAACGAGCCGAAGCGCGGCGTTGGGTTCATTGAAGGTAAACTCGTATTATGTCATAGCATGCGATCTTCAAAATGTTAAATTTTAATGAAAAAAAATCACTATTTGAATGTGAATTTAATATTAGAATAAAACTACTTAATGAAAGTTGATTCTTTAAGAGTTTTTTTCTGTTATTAATTTTTTTTGAAAACGTATGAAGATTTGAACTTCTGGAAACCGCGTCTCTTGGTAGTGGTTTTCAAGAGGCGTGGGTTTCCACGTCTATACCTAGATACTTCCGGCCCGCACGCGCTTGCCGCGCCAACTGATGAGCATAGAAACGATACCTCTCTTTTTAATAACTTAATTTTTTCAATAACATTTCATACTCTTAAATACTGATTTTACAGACAGAGGTTGAAGGCTTAAGTTAGTTACCGAATATTTCAACCGAAATCTGTGATATAACATTAAAACTAAAATAGCCGTTGTGGACTATATTCCTTTACAAAAAAAACCGTTTTTCTCATCATAGAGACAAAGGCCATTGTGGCGCAATAAGACAGCGCCTGATCATCGCAATGGTCCTGAGTTCATTAGACAAAACGCGGCGTTGAGTTCCGCCAATCAACCTGCCATTGCAGGTCTCGAGACATTTCTCGAGAATTATGTGAAAGTTGAGGGAACGGAGTGTCTTAATATTAGGTTCCCCCTGAATACTCCACGATGTGGAAAATAACATGGAGATGTATGTATAAATATTTTTTAAGGAATTCAATAAAATTACTTTTGTATGACATATTGTACTGTTGTCATGGCAACACTGGCTCCATCTAGCCCCTACATGGTTCATATCAAAAGTAGGTTAACATGAATATATTTTTTTGATATCGTGCGTCTCGTGAAAAAAACTTAATGTCAATAATATTTATTTTAAAGATATTCGTGGCCAATGTGACTGTAAAAGTGATGGTTTTAAATTCTACTCCCACTTGGAGGAGTGCGGCGTTGAACTCCGCCAATCTAAAAACATCAGCTATCTCGAATTCGGGGCCTTGGGGGGAACTGGGAACAGAGTGCTTTAACCTTAGGTACTCTTTGCCATGCTATTTATTATATTATGTGGTACTGAAAAAAACATTTTGTGATATGTGGTCGGCAGGTTAGTGAATTTTATATATAGTTTATATAGGCGTGGTATTGTTTCTAAAGAGAAGACATTCTTAACCAAACATATCCTTCAAAAGCTATAAATATGAATTAAATTCATTACAATCTGTAATTTTTATTATTTATCTCTATATAACTTACAATTATACAGTTTTAGATTCCATAACGACAATAAACGCATAAAACAATAAATGGTTAAAATTGATTTTTTAATTTACATGTTACGTACGTTGTCTCTCATGTTATTAGCGAATGCGAATAGCGTATCCGGTTGAATCTAACCAAGTTTGTTTTTTTTTGGTAAAATATATAATTAATAATTATTATAATTATGCTGTAATAGTTACAAGGAAAAACATTGTTATAATTGGTGGTAGATTGGTGGTGGTAGAAGAGTGTGAACAAAAATAATAAAAAAAAGATTTGATAATTTTGAAGTCGCTGCCAAGTAAAACAAACAGGCTTTAGTAATTCGATATTGTAGTAAGGTTGTTGTAGCATTCATTAGCTTCTTGCTTTATGTAAAATTATTATTTACTTTTTAGTTCGTTGTTTGAAGTCGTTTTTTTTTTGTTAACAATTGATTGGACCATTAAAACGAAGGTATTTCGGTGTGCTTATATATGTTTTATTTCGTCTCGACAAGGAAAAATTGTTTAAAAAATGATGTTAGTCGATTATATTACTAACATAGTGACAAAATATTTTAAATTATCGATTACATAATTATGTTAGCACATCATGAATAATATACCAATTAACTAATCGTGGGTGCCAATTAACAAATTTTTTAAGGCGCACTTGGCGCTGTTTGATTGGACGCGATTACTGTGATTTCAAAACAGCACATAGGTATTAGGTATGTATGGTTTCCAATCCCACAGCTAGAATTCCATCCAGCTATTGTGGAACCGGGATTCATATTTTAATAATTAGATATAGAACAAATTACAACACCGACTCCTTTTATAATGTCAAATCGAAATCGGATTTCGACAACTCTTCATTGTTGATTATCGCGAGAAGTCTTATGTATTCTTCTTCCCGCAAATCCCGCGGATCCCGCACCGGAAAATGATGCGGAATCCCGCAATATGGAATGTCAGTAAACCGAGATTGGAATCCCTACCTAGTTATATGCAAGTACAAACATAAAGAAAAAGTAGAAAAGAATATTTTAATTACTTCAAAGTATATTTATTTTCGCTTGTAGATTTTTTTTCTGTCACAAAACTTGTTAATACAAGAGAAATAATAAAAGATTTAAGGAAAATAAAAGCATAGAGACAAAAAAATATAGTAAGGAAAAAAAATCATAGAGACGAAAAAAAAAATATTGACGTATGGACTCTCCCACTGCCAAATAATGAATTGTAAGGATGTTACGAATAAGAACGGTTACTCACACTATCGTTCGAGGTAAAAATGCGTAATCATGAATGGACTATTGAATACTCGTCTTGAAAAAAATGTCTACTTGCCATATATAGTAAAGGATTTAAATATGTATATGTAAATTATAATATTAATGTGTGTTTGTGTCACGTATGTACGCAGTCGAGGTTTTTTTTGTATTCTGGCTGAGCGATGGTTGTGGATTCAAACCTTAAAGAGGAAGTATAAGTTGTGAAGTATTATATAAATATTAGGTACAGACAATTTCATTATTTAAAATAACAACAACACATTTAATTATATTTTTTCTTTTTCAACAGTTTTATACAAAATGATTTATTTTTAGCTTCACACTGTGTCCCGCACAGCAGGACAGGCAGAGAACTTGTTAACTTTGTGTTAGGACACTCCGTTTTCCATTTTCCACCAAATTCTTAAGCAGTTCCACAACAATTCGGTGAGTGACACAATTCAATGCCGTGCTCGGCGCCTTTGCCTTGTTACCCGAGCGCGAATATGAAATATAAAATGTTTCATTTCTAGAGTGGAAATCGAACCCACAACTGTCGCGTTTACGCGCACCTGCCCCTGCATCGCGACAGCCTCAATTATAATATAGTTATTCATATTTTTTGTAATATAATTAATAAATTAAGCACTTCATAAATAAGTCTGCTTTAAATGTCTCTGACCTTGTAAATGTTTTTTTAAAGGCGGTTTTAATTATAGTTAAACTTACACGCGAATGAATTAGCTAATGATAAAAAAATGTATATTAAATGATATATTGAAAAAAAAACCGAAGTTGGGTTCCGCAACTATTAAGATTAGGCAGAACCTTAGTGTAATTTGAAATTGAAGACCGCAATTCCTCTGGACATTTCCACTGGGAGGAATGAAATGTAGATTTTTTTTTATTTCTTCGCTCTGGTAAAAAGGCAAAGCGCGGCGTTGAGTTCCGCCACTCAACAACCCATGCCTCCAGAATTTGGCGAAAAATGGGGAAGGGAATTACCTTAATGGGAACAAAATGTCCTTAAACTTTGCAAATTATCTCTACCTACCCTGCTATGTATATGGTACAGTGTGAACCTTAAAAATAGACAAATAAATACAAATAATATTTAAATAACAGCCACGCTATTTAACTAGAGTCAAGTTAAATTTAATTTAATAGGTCTGTTTCTTGAGTTCTTAGAAATTTCGACAGGACGTGCGTATATAAGTACATATATATCTTCATATGTTCGTATATAAATGTTTACACTATTTAAAGAACTAATAATTTTTGTAAAAATCTAAAATTTAAAGAACGTTAAATTTAAAAGTTACTTTTAAAAATTTCTATAAAAATCTTACTAATATAAAAGTTTATAAACGCCAATCGCCTACACGCTGTATCCCGCACACGGCAGGGGAGAGAACTAGTGTTAAATCACTCCGTTTCCCACTTTCCGCCGAATTCCTAAGGCGGAACTCAAAAAAGCGCGGTGTAAAAGCTAGTAGGTATATCTACAAACAAAAATATAAGTACGAATATATTTAATTCTACCAAAAACTTGCGCATGCGCACATTCAAACGTGACGTTCAATATGTGGCAATGAAATCTTAATTTTACTAGATAACATTTAAACATGCTCTAAAAGACCCAAGAATTTCCCTAAGTATAAACAATAAGGAAAATAAGATAGATAGATAGATAGCTTTAAATGTGTTATTATTACGAAATATGAGACTTCTTGTGTTGCAGTGTCAGTGTCTAGCTGTAGACGCGGTGGCTGTAGGTTCGATTCCCACCCGGTGAATGATAATATCTTTGGTTCAGTTTGCAGTTTCTTGATTTTAATAGACAAAATCAGATTATGCACTTCAAAGTGCGAAGTCTCGAAGTAATATGTACTTATATCAATGGGAAAAGTTTTCTTATCATAAGGTTAAAACAATTACAGCTTCACGCTGTATCCCGCACATAGCAGGATAGGCAGAGGGAACCTAGTGTTAAGACACTCCGTTCCCCACATTCTGCCGAGTTCTGGAGGCATTGCGTGTTGTGTGGCGGAGCTCAACGCCGCGCTTTGCCTCGATACCAGAGCGACGAAATAATAAAATTTAAAGGTTAATAAATATTTCATTTCCTCGAGTGGGGATCGAACCCAGACGATTTTACAGTCACACTCTGTGCCCTTCCGCCACGGCCTTTTGTATTTTTTTAATTAATTAATAACTTAACGGTATTTGAACCTGTATACCGAAATATTTTTTACATAGCTTTAATGTACAGTCATTATATTACCAAGTGACATATTACTTAATTTATTTGAGGAAACCGTGAAATTGAATTGAGAATACACAAAAGCCATGCGGTTTTTTCCAACGACATAAGGTATAAATTGCTATTTTTATACTTTAGAATTTGGAATTTGTTATTGACGATATTTTGTAATGTTTTTGTCTATGCGGGTAATGAAAAGTACACATTGTATAAAATTTATACAATGTGTACTTTTTACCGAGGCCGTCGTAGCTCAGGGGTACAACCGTGCGACGTCCCATACGGGGAATGAAATATTTAATATATCGATTTCCTCGTTCTGGTGACGAGGCAAAGCGCGGCGTTGAGTTCCGCAACTCAACACGCAATATCTTAAGTATTCAGCGGAAAGTGCACAGCGAGAGGGGCTTCATGGGGACGGAGCGTCATAATATACCTGTGTATACTTGTTCTATATCAGGTGTATGAGATACAATAAGGTAGTCGTAACTCATAGTAGACTCCCAGTGCAAAACCCAAGTTACTAAAAGGCAATCGGCTTAACCCAAGGAGACACTGTGTCGTGAGTGTGGCTTAAGATGATCACGGTCACAGTGTTTAACTCTGAAATCTTTTTCCCCTTCTCCCCCCCTTAGGATAGAGAAGGTAGTCATAGTAAAATCGGTTTATATATTACAATAATGTAGCATATTTGATAGGTGTGTGGTAAAAAAAAGTTTGTAGACGATTAGTAACAATAATTAAGTTTTTTACAACACAAAATATTTATTACACATAAAAATGAACACCTATATACACGAAGAAACACAAAAGAAAAATAATCCACGCACAGTTTATAAAGAATACAGCAGGAGTGGTTTCGGAAACAAAACTACAAGAACGTTCACTAAAAAGTAGGTACGTGACGTAATGGCCGATAGTATAACAAGTGCAAGGAATCCGCGACGGTTGGGTGATTGCGATATGTGGCGATACGTATCTCGCGATTCTCTCGCCAAAATGACGTTACACGTCTCAGGTAGCAATTGCAGTCAATTCCCAGATTATAATTATTTTAACCGACGTCGGTGAAATGTGAGTCGTGTGTTTTATATTAATTTTAAATTAAATTTAAAAAAATTTTTTTTTGTTTAATAATTTTGTGACATTTATATAATATAATTGATTTTGAATAAATAAATAAATATGTGAAATTATATTTTGTATAAATAAATTATGGAATAAATTAATTAGAATCAGTGGGAGTAGCCCACACATAATATATTATATGCATATTTGTATAAACAAAAACAAATAAATTGTTTAATGACTTTTGCCGTATTATTCTATCCCATAACCAGTTATAAAGCGGAAAATATTGATTTGAACTCGCACCTCTAGATAACACATTCAAGATTTAGATCTTAGTCTGTATACATTTTAATTTGTTTAGTATCCTAAGAGGAATAACATTGTAAAACTTATTTACTTTTTATATGCGTAGCGCTATATTCGTCAACAGAACACGCAATGGGGAACAAAGTGTTGTAACACTAGGTTCCCTCTGCCTATCTTATTATATACGGGAATCGGCATAAAATCATATAATTTAACTGTTTTGTCTATTGTTCATAGTTGGGTTGGGGTGGTCATTATTATATAAAATTTGAAGAAAAAAAATAGGCTTCGTTTCACGCATTCTGTGCCGCTTGGTGTAGACAGAGGTTGCTTATTTTAAACACACTGCGGCGTAACCTTACGCCACGCCCTCTTCTCAAAGATCGAATCCATAGTTATATCGCGTACATAGGTACACCTATGTACGCGAAAAAAACGCGAACATATCCTAATGTGACAGTAGGGTCTTATTACACTTAGCAGAGAGTAGTCAGAGGGAACCTGGGAATCTAATGTTAAGATACTCTGTTCCCATTAAGACACTTCCGTTCCTCATTTTCCTCCGAATTTAACATGGCACTCTGCCTCATGACCACAGTGAGAAAATGAAATCGTGCCTATACCCCTGCGCCACGACTGGCCTTTTAGTTATTTTTTATTTGAATAGTTTTTTAATATAAATCTATGTAAACATCTACTTATTAATATAAATAAATATTATATCATCAATTTGTATACCGATGTTTAGTTATATTGCATAAGGAAATTTCGGTATGGTTATATTATCGTTTGCGCAAGCGCATACCGGCGGCTTACGTCAATCATAAGGACAATATCCCATCCCATTAGAAGAACATCTGGATGGAGTTGATTGCGTAATGTTACAATTAATGTGGTTTTTTTAAATATTTTTTTACTTGTAAAAAAAAAGTTAAATTTATTTTATCTTCTATATAAAATATTTTGATTTTGTCACTCTGGTAACAAGACAAAGCGCGGTATTGAGTTCCCCCTGACCACGCAGTGTCTCGAAATCGACTGTCTTAATAATAGGTTTCCTCTGCTTGTGAAAAATAGTAACCATTTTATTTATATACTTACTTTATATATATTTGAAAATATATTTTTTTATTTAAAATATTAAATACGTGGTATTGGTACGTGGTATACGTGGTACTGTTATTCTTGAATCACAATTTTAATCCAAATTACATTTTATATTTGTACAAGTGTCTCTGGTAAAACTATTTAATAATCCAAATATCCCTCCCAAAAGATTCGAACTTGTAACCATTCATGCAAATTATTAATATATTATAAATAATAAGGCCAGTAGTGGCACAGGGGCACAAAGTGTGACTGCAAAATTGACTGGTTGTGGGTTCGATCCCGACTCGAGGAAATGAAATATTTACTTACATTTATATTATCATTTCTTCGCTCTGGGGTCGAGGCAAAGCGCGGCGTTGAGTTCCGCCACTCACCAGGCAATGCCTCTAGAACTCGGTTCACACTAGGTTCCCTCTGCCTACCCTTCTGTGTGCGGGATACAGCGTGAAGCTGATTATCATTAAGTGTGTCATAATATTATTCATTACTTGTATAATTTATTAAACGTTTATTACGCGGTATTTTAATAAATAATAATTAGTTACCCGCCACTGATATGATGTTACGTACGACTACAAGTGTACTCGTATTTAAATTAATGATGCAATGACGAATCAGCGATGGGTTAGTCCAATTCCAATAATATGATTTTATATCTTGTTTATTACACTTTATTCTAAAAAAACGAAACGAAAGGGTTTTTTTTAATACTTTTTTTATACGATTTGAATCCGCACCTCTATGACGATAAAGTTTTTGTACATTTAATAAAAATGATTTTTTACCGAAAATACCTATTATACTTGAAAATGGTTTTTTTAATATTTTATTTTCTTTTTATTATTAAATTTAATTATATCCTTATAACTGTGATATAAGCAGAGACTCTCAACTTTTGTCCTTCAATTTTTGAGATATTGAGCGACAGAACTTAACACGGCGCCTCGTGTTGTTACTAGGGCGAAAAATTGTGAATAATCCATTCCTTTGTATGGGAATCGAGCCCACAGTCGTGGCTTCTTTCTATCACATACAACTCTGATGGTCTCTAAACTATTTTTATGTTATGACTATTAAATAGATTTAGGTACCTTAACGTCTATGAACACGCTCTGTGTAATCTCTCTTTAACCGACTTCTGTAAAAGGAGGAGGTTCTCAATTTGACTGTTTTTTTTATGTTTGTTACCTCATAAAACAAGCGCCCCATTTGCATATTCTTGAGTTAAGGTGCGTTCAATAATATTTTGAATAAATTTGTGGGTACGACGGGTTGTGGCTTTATATACATAAAAAAAATTGTAAACAGTAGAGCCAACAGAGATATATATATACAGCTTCACGCTGTATCCCGCACACAGCAGGTTAGGCAGAGGGAATCTAGTGTTAAGACACTCAATTTCTTATTAAGCCACTGGCTTCCCTATTTTCAGGCGAATTCCTGAAACTTATTTGGATTTTAAGGCTTTTATATTGGTTACACTTTGTAACTAACATATAGTATTGATGAAAGAAAAATAAAACATTATGCAATCTTGAAATGGCATTGAAAAAAAAAGCTTAAAATAATGGTTTATAATATGAAAAAAAAATAATTATTTACGGTTAATTCATTTATTTAACTTACATTAAATTAATAAATCATTTATTTATAGCTTTTAGCGTTAATTAAAAAGAATTTCAGTTTCAGACAGTGCTTATACTGTATGTATCTTGAATTTCCTAATATTTTTTAAATTTCAAATAATATGTAGGAAGGTACATAATATTTAACCATGGGTTAAACTGTTACTAAGACAAAAGCTCACGACCAAAAACTTTTGCGTTTCTAATAAATATATACACTTACAATAAACATAGGACCATAGATCGAAGAAGAATGTTATTAAAACATTAAAATGTACGATTTAATTAATAATTTATTTATTATACTATTAAAGCTTCTCATGGCGTTTGAACACACATTTAACTTAAACTTAAACTATAAACTAATAAACAATCACTATGCCATTTTGAGACATCTAAAAGCTAACCTATAATATCCAAAAGGGCACTTATTTCTTCGCCAAGAAACCAAAAACCCATTATGTCTTTTCTTCCTGCTCTGAGTTTGGCACGGCACTAGAGGTGACAGCTCTCCAGGTATTACAGGAAATTTGGACTCATTTTCCATTTTGCTTGGTAAATTTGCTAGGAATTCACGTAAATCCTCCACATCTCGTTTAGTTTTCTCGTCACCGTTGGAACACAGTGGATTGGCCGATATAACGGCGAGTATTGACAGTATTATAACAGCTTTTACGAAGACCATGTTGTTTCGATCGTGTTCAGCGGACGACAGTGTAGAGGTTCCCATCGTAGCGCCTTAAATACGACGCGTGAGTCACTGTGATTCACCCAACGCTAGTCGTCTAACATACATAATAATAATGAGTATCGTGCTGACGTCTTGTATTATGGTTTTGTTATCTGTTGTTATTTTTTTTATTTACCGTCTAAATGGACGTCAGTTGGACAAAGTTGTGATTAATTAATTAATTAAATAACATATGTTTACTTAATTATTAATTTAAAACTTTTACTGTAGATATATATTAATAAAAGTTGTCGTCAGCAATTTTGTTGCGTGGAATTTAAGACGTAAAATGGTAAATCTCGTTTCCTCGTTCTCGCAGGAATTTCGGGAAGTCCTGTCTTAATCTTTCCCTGCACATGATAACATATCTCCTATCTAACATTTAACCTTTCCAAGTCCAGTGGTTCTGCCCGTGCGTCAGTCACAGGGTATCAGTAAAATTGTATTAGAAAAAGGCGAAAGGAAAAAAAAACCCAAAAACACTGGCGTGGAAAACAATTATTTTATTACAATTTTGTCGAACAAAATACATACTTTAAATTCATATAACTAGTTATCTGAATCGATTTCGATCGATTTATTTAAATAAAACAAATACTTAATTTTAAGGTAATTTTGTCAAAATACAGTAAGGATTCCAATTCAGCTTGAATTGGAATCAGTAAAACTGTTTCTGGGATTAGCGTCCACAAACGCACAATAAATGACGCGCATAAATGACCCCAAACTACAAATTTTCTCATGTATATCTTCCTGGTATAGACAGCAATATGATACAATTTTATTTAGTTTCCGTAAAAAGTTAGAAAAAGCCCTCTCTTAGTACTCCTGTAGTATCCTCTGTGCATTATCTGCCAGTCACTGAGTACGGTAAAATGGTAGAAATAGGTATAAAGATTTTTTTATAGGTTTAATAAATTCAAGTTAGCATATTCTTTACATAATTTTGGCAAATCGCTGCTTTGTTTTGTTCTATTAAAATTTTCTAGCTAATTCGAATAATTATATTGTGTGGCGAAACCCAAAAAGTTTACGAGGCGCTATGTCTTATCACACCGGGGAAACACGTCCAATATCCATATGAAACAAATAAGATTAGTGTCTAAACTATATAAATATATAAAAAAGATTTCTTTACGTTTCTTCCATCATAGCATAGAAGACCGAGGGAACTTAGTGTTAAGACACTTCGTTATCTTTCTTTCGAGAGATTACGATTGTTGTGTGGCGGAAATCAACGTTGCGTTTTGTCTTGCCAGATTCATATATCTATGTATACATTGGTGAGTGTAATAGTAATTAACGTTTAGCGCCCCGCCCAGTCTATAAAATTTAAATAAAGATAATTTCAAAAAAGTAGGCGGCCATAAAAGTGATAATGGCAAGTAAACAGCCTAGTTCGGATATTAGCCCCGTATGAATAAAGCAATAAAAATACAATTCTATTTATTATGGGAGGAAATTGGGCTTGGTCGGACTACGAAAATAAACGTTTTTTGACGAATAATCATCATCTAGTGCTAGATTACTATTATTAAGATCTCTTGTTAGTGTTAGGTATCTAGCATCTATCTTATTCAGCTGAGGCTGATACCGTACGCAACGAAGACTTAGTGGCTACATTCTCATCTTTTTTTGTTTCGTACCTTAAAAAAATAGACATAAGAAAAAATAATGCCTCTTAAAATATGTTTTCTATGTTACTAAATTAGGGATACTAAAATATATTATAGAATAGGCGGGATCTTGACCCAGCGGCAGTGTCTAACTCGGTTCCCATTCATGAAATATTATTGATTTCTCGATCTGGAGGAATTCCACCATATCTCGAGATTTAGACAATTTTTGGTGTTTGTTGAAGGGGTTTTCTACCACCAGGTTGCCATTGCCCACCCCACAGCAACACTCCATGCAGGATACAGCGTGATAGCTTCACGTGGATAGAAAATATATGTAATTGATAAGCTTTTCAAATGAAAAAAAGGTCAAATATTTAGGAGGCATTACGTAAACTGGATCACTTCGATCTCTGCATTGATAAAAAAGCGCATTGATAAAAAAGCGCAAAAGACAACGATATTTTTTTTTTACATAATAGCTTTTGCCGACAGTGTTCCTCTTACACGATATTTTAGATGTCAAATCCTTCGGCAGGCTGATCCTTTTGTAAGCTTGAGTGCTAAAACATTCTGTTCTCAAATTAAGAATAGAATAGTTTTACATTGGTACATCCTTCTATCACATTTTAAAGAAAATTATTAAAATTATACATATTTCTTTAAAAACCAAACTAAAACAAGAATCACCAAACACAGACAACGTTGTACCCTCAAGGACCAAATCTACCAAACTAAACACATTTCCTTCCACTGAAAAGAGCTAGATAGATGAAAAAAAAACCTACGTAATGCCCCCACTATAATTAGTTTAACAGTATTCACCCCGGCCCACCCCTTGGCCCCCGGATTATATGCTACCCCCACTATTGGGAAAAATATACCGGAAAATTGCCTTAGAATTAAGAGTTTATACATATGTACATATAACAAGTGCATGTATTGTTTTATTCTATTACAATTTATTATGAGATAAGGCTTATGTTGCTGTTTTAGCTGTTTTAGATAAATATGTCTTATATTACAGATTATCCAGTTTAGTCTGACTTAAACCGCGAAGGTTGTGGGTTTCATTTGTAATTTGGCTGGATTAATTATTTCCATTTCATATATTTATTGGATGAAAAATTAGGAAAGAAATTGTGTCTTTTGAATATTGCCCACGATTTTTGTTCTAAACTATAATAAATAATTATAATTATATGGCGAGGGAGAACACGCTTTCACGCGCCTGTTGAAACATTGCGTTCTCCGCTCTCCTTCCGAAATTGAGATATAGGCGCTATAAGCGCTTACAGCGGAGAAGTGGAGTGAATACATTACACCGTCGAGTGGAAGCCGAACCTAAAATCATCTCATTGCCAAAATATAATGGACATTCAAAAAACCGTAAATCTAAGATACGTAATAGGGCTCAGCAACTTCCACTATCTAGATTTAAGAGGAGTTCCCAGATGACCTTGTTCCAGCGTATACTATGTCACGTCAATTGATATCGGTTACAGTTGTTTACTAATATGTTTCGTTAGTCATAACTCATAACCGTCATTTTCTACTACGTTTCCTAGATATCTTATGAGTCTTCCTTTTAATTAAATTTAATTTAATAGCAGTAAGACGAAAATAACAACATTTTTTTGAAAACTACTTTTAATTGTTAGCAAAGTGGGATTTTGTCTACAAAAATAAGTTACTCAAAAAAATTGCAAAAAATTTTGCAGTATTTCTCTCTCTGTCTTTAGTTCTTTCTCTAAATTTTTATGGGAACCGGAAAAAGGGGATTTTTTATCATAGGTTATAAACATTCAACAACTAGTTTTCAATAAAATATATGTTTTTCATACACACAATTAATTTCCTTTAGATGTATGTAAAATACTAAAATACATTGACCTTTTAAACAGGTGGCATCTTGAGTCATTGAGTAATAGGTATTTCCGGAGGCTTGCTAGTCAGTTTACCTTTCTAAGTCATTTCGTGTCAATGTTTTGTTGGTTGCTCCACATGTTTTCGCTACTGAAATTATTGTAAAAACCTAAGGCTCGTGTCAATAAATTACATTCATTTTTAAGATCGATCTTGACGTCTCAAGATCTTACGCTTACATTCATTGGAATCGATTATTAAAACGACATCTCAAGATCGATTTTAGAGTTGAGAGCGGTTTTTAAATACTTGTCTAAAAAACCTTTATATCGAGCGCTAAAAAGCTGGGCTATAAATTACATGAGCTTAAACTGGAGTGGTTTATTAGTAGAGTTTCATTATTCATGTTCTAGCTCCATCGTTAGACCCACTTGATAATACCAATTCTTGTATTGCCCCCTAAGCTACGTATAACTGCCAAGATTCATGATGACACAATTGTGTGAAATGTATCCAGATCAAATTGATTTTGACTGACTGAATGTAAGGCCTGTATTTATAAATCGTTCTCAAGTCTGAGATTGATCTTGAGATTCCGTTGTTTTTTAAAGGTATCTGAATGAAAACGAAATCTCGTTCAATTGAGTACAAACTTCTAAGAAGGCCGAATCGTTGGGCTTAAAAAGATATGTAAAATAGGTACCTAGTAAGTATTTTTTTACACATTTCATAAAATGTGTAAATAAAATGCAAAATCTTTTCATCGTTAGAGGCCGTCGTGGCGCAGGGGTAAGGTGTTTGATTCCCACTCAGGATTGAAATGTTTAATGTTTTCATTTCTTCACTCTGACAGCAAGGCGAGGCGCAACTGGAGATGCATAGAAAATAGAAAAAATAGAAAAAAAATTATTTGCATAATGCAAGAAAAATAATTTAAACAAACCTATACATATACATAATATTTCATTTACCAACAGATCAACAGCAACAGTTCCTCATCTCCACTCAACTTTAATCAAAGTCTTCAAACACGATGATTTATTCAATAGAGACCTATAAATATTTATAGAGAGAGACCTTAGATTTACGTGTGTGATAAATTAGGGATCTAGAGAGGGAGTTTTAAATGAACGCGCTAGCCTTATTGTTAGTTACCCCCCAAACATAGAAACACGTATACTTTCGGTTGTTTGTATATATATATTTTTTACCAGGGAAATATGAAATAATCTAGTGATAGGATTTTCCATTTTACGACGCTTCATTTGAGACATTGATTGAGATACTGTGTGTCGAGATATCTAGGCTTTTTATAGGTTCAAGTCGCATCCCGCACAGAGTAGGTTAGGCAGAGGGAACCTAGTGTTAAGACTCTTCGTTGTCCACGCAACGAACGAATTTTTCGAGACGTTGCGTATTGAGTTGCAAAACTCAACGCTGTCCTTTTAGATTTCATTTTAAGAAAATTATTAGCTAAGTAAGAAAAAAGGTTATATCAAGTTTTGAATCCGATACTTAAATTAGGTTTCTCTGTATAAGATGGCACTACTTATTATCTTTACTAGTGGAAGAAAATATGGAAATGTTTTAGTTTTTTTAACTTCAGGCTTATCTTATGTACTTATATACGTAAAATTACTTAAATTACTGATGCGTCTGATGTGGTTTATATCATAAAAAGCTTATAGAGACCGTCTACTCTAAAAAAGACCATATAAATAAGTACGTGTAATTACAACAACAGACAGTTTGTCATTTGTCACTCAGTAAGTGTCGCAAAAAATATTACAAACATATAAAAAGTATAAAATAAATAATACAATTTGAAATCGTTGTCCTCAAATCGACATTTGACACGCTTTGTATTATTAATTACATTTGACACGCTTTTATTTTGTATTATTAATTAATTAATTGAATGGGATGCCAACATTAGAAAAATTTGCAAGTTATGTAAGAGGACCAACTAACTAATATATCTACCCTTATTTTAATAATTAATTAATTTATTTTCTATAATCAGTCTATATATAAGAACTTGTATGTATGTGTGTATA
>DWAP01001168.1:0-16767 GCA_018230625.1 Heliconius eleuchia
CACAACCAGTCGGTTTTACAGTCACACTTCGTGCCGCTGCGCTACGACTGGCCTCCAGTTATCCAGTTAAAAATCTATATAAATATAGAAACAAGTTTACTCTTAACCATGTTTCATTTCAAAAAAATAAATACATTTTTTTTCATTTGGATTTATTATTTTAGAAGAATTTACAAGGATGGTATATAAAACATACAAAGCTTACAATTTTCCGCATAGCTAACAACATTTTGAAAATGGAAAGTGATTCATAAATATATATTTTAAAATAGTATCTATTATTAAAAATTTATAGCGATTTATCAAATGAAAAACAACAATATTACGATGATGTAACTTTGTGTAATTCTGCAGAATATTGTGGTAGTGCGTAATAAGTATTTTATTATTATTGTTGATTATCACGAGCTAAGTGCGTATCATAATTTCACACCGGTTGCAGCAATATAAATTGATAAAATTGAATTATACAAAAGGTTTCACTAGGATGCGACAATTTTAAGACGTGACCTTGACATACTGTAGCGGATCATCAATTCAATTGGAAATTCCAATATAAATGTTGGATTTATAGTCCTAATATACTATTGATTTTTACCTGCAGAACATCTTCAAATTCAACAAGACACCTGTGGCAGAAGAAGCGAGTAGCTGGTCTACGCTCTACCACTGCATCAGCCATTGTTACTATTTATTTAGGTTTACACCAATAAATACAAAATAAAATAAATTATACTACAGAACTATGCTTTCAATCAATGAACAAAAATTTATCGTTAGCCATTTTTTAAGACATGCACACAGTCATAACTTTTTAAGCTACAGATTGTATTAAAATTTCACAAACTATAAATAGATCACAGATACTGTAACATTTGATGGTTTCTATTTATATATTATTAATATTACCTTATAGTATATATTTTGATAAGAGTTTAAAATGTATATAAATTAGTAGAACATAATACTATCAAGCAAAATTGATATATCTTTAGAGCAACAAGAGTTTCATTGCAACACTAAGTAAATAAAAAATTTATTGAAGTAAAACGTAAAAGGCAACACTTAAATATCTGTCGTTGCGTCGGAATATCATGATACTATCGATAAACATATAATTTTGTGTAATACTTTATTTTCAAGCAAAATTGTTGAAATGACTTTCATCTAATATCTTTAAATGTGTACTTTAATTTACTTGCTAGCAAACAGTTTAAAAACGAATATTAAAAATGATTCCTTTAGCTCGTAATCTATGCGTGTAATGTTTGTGAGGATGATTGTTATCAAATCTGAGTGAAATAAATTCTAATCATGTGGATATCTCCTAAACGTATTACTTACCAACATTTATATTACCAAGTGTAAATTATTATACTATATTTAATCGGATAATTTACTTAGTAAAAGTTAAAGTGGGTCAACAGTGGGTATTATAATCAAACCATATTGATTACAATGAATGAGAAAAAGTTAGTGAACAATTTCACGAGCTACATAACACCTAAGGTATGTCAAATTATAAAATTGAAAAATAGAATAAAATTTTGGAGAATATATGTATTTTTGAGAATATACTAAATATATAAAATGTTATATTTTCATTTTTGTAATAAAGTAAATAAGAATAATGTTTTTAATTTCAGCCTGCTGATAAAAATGGTTCAGTCCAGGAATTGAAACCAAAGCTTCTAAATGGTAAGCTTTTTTTTCTAATAAGATATCAATCAATTGAAATAGGAAAGCTTAATGAAATGAAATATTTTATATTACTTGAATAAAGAAAGAATATGTTAATACTAAAAGAAATTAAGTTTTCAATATTTTAATCAAAGAATGTTTTACATTTCCTAACTTATGATCTGTTGGATATTTTCTTAAGGGTATGTTAATTCATAAACCAGTTAACTCCATCTGTGTGAAATTCACAAGAGATGCTGAAAACATTATGTTATTTTTTGCAGACCACTTTAAAAAAACAGACTGTCTTAAATAAAAAGTTTTATATATTATCTACCAACATCATTATGTTTCTTAATAAGAGGTCTGCAAAAAATATTGTAATATTTTAATCATCTCTTATAAATTTCATATAAGTTACAATATATATGGTATTAATAAAGACAAATTGGACTTGAGATTCAAAATGCTTTGTGATTGACGAATGGGTAGTATTAAAATTCCAAGATACTTCATTTAAAGAACCATGTAAGTCAAGGAAGCCTTACTTCATTACTTTGGGTTTGTTTAATTATAATTAATTCAATTATCCATGGATGATTGGATTTCCTTGTTTGCCGCCTGCTATTTATGTATAATATTTCTTTATAATAACAAATACTTTTTTTCATTTTAATGAATAACTTATGTTGTATGTTTTATATTTTTATCTATCAATCCTTAATGGCTATGGTCCCTGAGGTTAACATTTTATGTTGATTGAAAAGTGGGGTGATGGCAATGGGGTGAGGCTGTGGATGGGCCACCAGTAATATATTTCAGTATAAAAATTGTGTAATATCTCTTGGTAACTTCAATATTTATTGTAGAGTTGTATTAAATTGTTATTTTTTGTCAATTATTTAGCTTTACCAACTATTCATTTATTTTCATTTTTTTCACTCTGGTGACAAGACAAAGTATGCCATAAAGTACAACCACTCAACACAATGTCTCAATAATTGCATATTGCATGGGGGAAACACTTTTTTTTAATTAGAACAAATCTTTTCTGATTAAGTATCTTTACTGTAAGATATTATGAATTACAAAAAGTGACCATCACTATAATTCCATGCTAAATTATTAAACCTATACAAATATTATAAAGGTGAAGACTTTCCTTAGTTAGTGGGGCCTAGTGTCTTAATTCCTTGTTCTCTCTGCCTACCCTGCTGTGAGTGGGATACAGCTTGAAGCTGATTTAATTTAACTTTCCTTAGCTGATGTAACATTAATCATTTCAAAGTAATCCACTACTACTACACTATGTGTCAGGTCTGAATTTCCTTGATTTCTTACAACTCTTAGGTCCATATTCATAAACCGCTTTGAACTCTGAGATTGATCTTGAGATTTTCATTCATTGATTAAAATTTATGATTGAAAGCGACATCTCAAAATCGATCTCAGAGTTGAGAGTGTCTCTTAAGTGTACCAATTTCAAATACAGGTAATGTATAAAACACAGTACAAGTAATATCAACAAGTTACCACATTTCAGTGATGATGTAAATGACAATAATAACTCAATTACGTATGCGTTGCATGCGGCTAACTGTATCTCCATTTATGTAGAGATCCGTACATGAAATTTTGCTATAGAATTATAGACTTTATGCAAGTATTAAATATGACCGATAATTGATTGTTGCTTAATAGAATCATATTTGTTTTAACGCTGGAAAAATTAACAAAGAGTACCCCATTCGCGACTTGATAGCGTTATGTTGTTTGCGTTTTGTGATATGGGTGCTTTGAGGCCAGGTGCGTTTTTTTTAAGTTATGGTTTTTTATTATATTAAGTTATAGATAATATTGTTGCAACGTTCAGACTGTGTACGATGTGTGATATTTCGCCTTTCATATAAAGATATGTTTCACAAATACTATCTATTTCAATTTAATGAAGTACTACCTAAATTAATTAATTAATTAATATATAATTATACTATAGTAATTTAACAGTTTATTTAATTACATTAAAATATCCAAAAAATATTGTTAAATAATGATGTTAACCATACATTTAATATAAGTTCCATCCATCCATTTATTTATTAATTTAATGTAACGAAAAAAATTTCACCAAAATTCCATTTTCCCTTCTTTGCACAGTATTCACATTTTACACGTCACCCGCTAAGTGTATAAACTAAAAATAGTCTCAACAAGAATTCCCCAAATTTTTGTTCCATAATTGTATATGATATATTATCCTTGCGTCGATTCTTACGCATCTGCTCTAAGCCCGGGCCTCGGGGAATTACTTTAGTCACCGCGAAAATATTTCGGTCATCGCCTCTAATAAAAAAGTTCATGTTAAAGCAATTTTATAAATGCTTGCTTTTTTTGTACAGTTTTCATTTTATTATAGAGTAAAAAAGTAATAGTGTTCTTATATCCTTGTGTGGAATTTTATAATTTTTGATTCAAAATAAAAATCTATTTTATTTTATAATTTTGAGACATTTTGTTGTAATAACTAGTGATTCGATTCGCTTGCATTCGACCAAAATAAATAAATGCAATTCATATTGCATTTATTTATTTTGGTTTTTCCATTCCATTAACACAAATCGCGGTGTTAAGCTCTTCCACTCAACATCTAATGTCTTCAATTCAACCACTTGAATCCACTTGAAGGCTTTCCACAAAGCGGAGAACGAAGTGTCTTGACACTATATCTTATCTGCCTGCTATATGGAATAAAGACTTCTATATACTAAGGTTTATGATAGGTACGTATCTATTACATAACAATGAACACTTTCTTATATATCCGGTGTACGGATACCAAGGTATCGCATATCGGTGTAAATAAACTTATATCCTATTGCTCATATTTACCTACTTCAAAACTCACTGGTTAACTGTGTAAAGATTATATTTTTTCTTCTCTGTTTGGTTACTATATATTACTATTATAAATAAAACTAAGTTTTAACAAATATAATGTAATAAGAACAAGTAATGGTGCAGTTAAAATGTGTCTGATTTAACATAATAGCGCGGTTCGAATTCAACTCGAATGTTATCTTCATATTTACATCTTTATCCCAGTTAAGCAAAGTAAAGCGTTAAGATCTGTAAGAAAAGAAAGTAGTGACATATCACTTCATTTCCTCTATCTTATACTCAGCTTGTACAAAGCGCTACGTATCGTGAAAGAATTATAAACTCCATTTTGTAATTAAATCAACACTTTAATATAAATAAACACACTATATATACCTACTATATGATAAAAGAGCAATGATCCATCCGCATTTTATAACACCAGATGACTAATAACAGTCGGCATCTTCACCTGTCGCTGAATTACTTGCATGCTTCTACCTTGTACCCAACTGGTACGACGAAAAGCTATAAATAATCAATATAAAGAGGCCGGTCGTGCGACTGTAAACGCGACAGGTCGTAGGATCGACTTCCACTAGATGAAACGAAATATTAAATATTTTCATTGCGGAAGGTGGGAGCGGAGTGTCGTAACGCTAGGTTCCCAGATGTCCTCTTCTTATTTTCGGATACAGTTTGAAGCTAAAAAAATACAAAGTCGTGAACTACGATTTTGAAATAATGAACAGAGAAAACCTAGTGTCAAAACGCTTCGATATATTTCTTCCCGAATTGGAGACATTGTGACGTGTTAGTGGCTAAGTCAATGCCGCGATCCGTCCTGCCAAAGCGGGAAAATAAACATAATTCAATTCAACGAGTACCTTCTGATCGAACTCATCAATAAAAGAGTATAAGGAAGGATATTAGATAAAATAATTAAATTACGAAAACAAGTTATTTCGTTAATTAACGGTTAAATGTATTAAAACTACCTATAACAATATGATAAATAAAATAATATACAATAAAATAGAACAAGTATGATTATAAAAATACCAACAACAATAATAAAATTATCAATAAGATATCTATTATTCTTCATAAACTATAGGTTAGGTTGAAAAGCTATATTAAACCAGGGCATCGACCGACTGTTACAAACTGCACTACACTGAATAAAATAAAATAAATAAATCATCTTTACTCTGTACCCCGCACACAGCAAGGTAAGCGGATGGAACCTATTGTTAAGACACTCCGTTCCTCACTTTCTGCGCCACGACTGGTCTCTACTGCACTACACTAACAAAATAAAACTAGGACTAGATTTTTTAATCTAGTTTCTGACTTGAACGTGAACCTAATGTTAATTAATATACTCCGTTCCCCACGCACCGCCCAGTTTCCGAGACATAGCGTGTTCAGCGGCGGAATTCAACGCCGCGTCAACGTCAAAGGACTTGAGTAGAGTGAGGAAATGATTTGAAATTTAAAGAATATACCACGTTATTGCATGACTCACTCATCGAAAGATTATTTTTCAAAACCCACGTGAGTTAGGCGAGACTATTTATTTATATAATCCGCTATAGATATCTGTAAATCTAGTGTACATATTGCCTATTGACGCTATCGGGGCCATTTAGCAAATATTGATGTTTAATAAGTCCTCCGGCTGCGGCGCGTAGTCTAATGGAACCTACCAGGCCATGTGAGTAGGGGGTGCCTTGCCCGTCCGTCACTTGGGCGTAGAACGAAAAACCTTAGAAGAAATTAATAGAAAAATTTGCACATTGGTCACTTAGCGAGTGTCTACGCACACACAGTTTTGTGCAACGAATAGTCTATAAATAAAAAACAATTTGATGCTTATCAGTATTTCACTTTTATTATAACTTCTGTATTTTTAATGTATAATGAAAAATTTATGCTTTATGTACATACAATGATGTTCAATAACAAAATGACATTCTAAAAATATTTTATCGCTTTCATTTGACATTTTAATTTATTGTCCACTATGAGTCATTTATAATTATACAATATTTTGAATAGTTTTTAATATTATTTTGTAGGCATATGTTTTATTGTTAACTAGTCGGTCTAAATGGCCATGAGCGTAGCGAAGAGTCACAAAGTGTGACTGTAAAACCGACTGGTTGTGGATTCGATCCCCATTCGAGGATATGTGAAATATTTACTTAAATTTATATTTCTGTTTCTTCGCTCTGGTGTCGACTCAACACGCAATGCCTACAGAATGCACTAGGAGGTGGAGAACGGCGTGTCTTAACATCACGAAGTCGTGTTTCACGTACATTAGTTTTTTAATTTAATTAATACAAACAATGTCTAAATATATAACATCTTAGAATAATGTCTAAATATTTAACGCTATGAAGTACGGTGACTCAAAGCCTTACTTCACGGTCACTGCTGTTTACGCCAATTATGTGCTAGTTAAAAAATATATCTAGTTCAATGTTAATTTTGAAGGTCGACCGAGAAGTTTCTAAACAAACACTAATATGCTTATTGAAGTCAATGTACAAAAGACAAAATTATCATATGATTTTACTCATCGGATTTTGAATATTATGCATATTTAATCCATGCTTTTCTTTAAAATAGTAAAATATAATAATTATTTTTGCGAGACTTCATTGAAACAAATTTAAAATTAAAAAATCAAATTAAATCAGCTTCACACTGTATCCGCACACAGCAGAGTAGTCAGCGGGAACCTAGTGTTAAGACACTCCACTCACTAAGACATTGAGTGTTGAGTGGCCGCGCTTTGCTTCGACACCAGAGCGGAGAAATGAAGATATAAATGTAAATAAATATTTCACTTTCTCGAGTGCGGATCGAACCCACAACCAGTCGATCTTGCAATCACATTTTGTGCCCCTGCGCCACGACTAGCCTCAGCGACACAAGCATGAACCTATAGCTAATATACCATAAAATAAAACTAATAATACAATTTGAAAGTAACAAACAAACATATCGATTTGCTTTAATGTCCTATGTATTTCACAATAGCATTTTCCGGCTGTCAAGACGATTACCATCAATACAAATCAATCTTGGCTATACTCGTAATTAGTTTTTTTTATGCTTGATCCCGTATATGTATGTGCAGATCCCGAATATTGCTTGGTGAGTGGCGGATCTTAACGCCGCAATTTGTTTTATAGAGCGACCAAATAAACATTCTGAGGATTCTTAATCGTTTGACTAACATTTTCTATAATTAGCCAATACAAATACAATGCTGAACGCTTTATTATAAGATACATGTCATTGATTTCTTATTGATTCTTTGCTAAATATCTCCCTTCGACAGTAGTGTAAGTAATCAATTTAGTATGTAGATTTAGAGCCTAATGTTAAACAGATTTTTCTTTACTCTTATTCAACTCGTTGTGTATTCAACTTTTTTCACAGTCAAAGGAGTTCTTTAAACGCTGATTGTCTCGAATATCGTTTCGTAAATGTTCCCTTTCTAAAGAACTGAATTATTAAATTTAAATATTTATTTTTTTGTTCTCCTTGGGTAAAAGTTTTAAAATGTAAAAAACTTTGTTTATTTTATTTCCATTTTCATAATAGTACAGTTTACTTCAATGTCTGGTTAGTCTCCTTATTTATTTATTAAAAATAAAGTATCATTATCTAGAAAGCTTAGTGACAGTTGTCGTGGCGCATTGCAGTATACATGTTTAAAGTAGTGGATTATTTTTGTTGTTGCTTGCCGCTAAAGACTTTAAATTTACATTTTATTTTACAGTTTTACGCAGAGATGCAAACCCACAACCACCCCGTTTGCAATAACTGCCCCGTGCACTGAAACGGTCTTAACATAAAATTAACATTTTTACAAATAAATGATTTCACTACTTCGATGTGATTAATCGTCACATCGAAGTTAATCGCGTAGTTGGTAGCTTCTTTCTTCTTCTTCGCCCGACTCGCGTTTGCCTTATTATTTATTTACTGATCTGAATTTCTTTTATGTTCTTATAACAATACAATTAAAGACAATATTTATACATTGAAAACTAAAATTTCAAGCAATTAAATAAAACAGTTTTTTTTGTTGCAATTTTGTCAGGCAAAATAGTTGTAGAAGTATTGATATAACTTTTTATTTGTGAATCGATTAAATCTAAAAAAGAAATACTAAATGTTAAGGGAAGCTTGCCAAAATACAATAGTAAAAATTGCATTTAAATCCATCGAGCTGCTTCTGAGATTAGCATGGACAAACATACAGACAAAAAAAAAATATTGTTTTGGGTTAGAACTACATTGATAGATTGCCTTCAATAACAGATTTTATCATATATCTCCCAAGTACAGTAAGCGATCAATTTTATTATATGCATAGATAAATTCAACACAAACGGAATAAAGAAAATAAATACCTGTATACTAGTAACGATTAACGTAACTGTTCAAGGTAGGGCAGGGTGGAAATTACATGCTCTTTTCCCACAATAAAAAGGGTTTTTTTAAAAGATACATATTTAAACTTAATATAAATAAGATTTATAAATAACTTCACTTCATTCAAGCTAAATCTTAAAACTAAAACTTTATAAAATTTCGTCGGTTGTGACCTAATATTTTATGAACAAAAAATTGTATCAGAATATAATAAACTTTTTATGCTTCAAACTTCAATGTTTTTATTTTGTAAATGCTGTTCACTAAATTACTTTGTAACAAAAAAGTAAGCTTGTATAAAAAACTGTGTGTTTTAAAGCTAAAAAGGACTGCGTGAGAGTAACAAAATTATAAATATAAGACTTAGCAAAATAATTTGGAGCTATTTCAAACTATATATTATGTTGAAAAACTTCCGATAACGGAAACGGAAACGGTTCCGGTAACGTAATTGAGTGACTGACAAACGTAGCTGTTGGATTTAGAAAGTATAGAGGAGCACTAAGAGATGATTTCTCGACATTTCTCTGGAAATGGGAACAAAATGAGATTTTTCAACGACTAGTATAATTTAAGATACAAATAAATGAAAGGATTTATGAGATATCTATATATCTTATAGATATACTATGGAACATTATAGAGGCCCTCGTGGCGCAGAAGCACAAGCGTGGGACTGTAACGCATCGGTTGTAGGTTCGATCTCCACTCGAAGAAATGACTTATTGTTTATAAATATTGAAATTTTTTTGCTTTGTTATCAAGGCCAAAGCGTGGCATTGAGTTTCTCCAGTCAACATGCAATGCATCGAAAATTCTGCGGAAGGTGGAGAACGGAGTGTCTTAACATTAGGTTCCCTCTGTCAACCCTGCTATATGAGTGGATACAGCATGAAGATGAGAAAAAAATATATCAAACAACTTGTAATCTAGCTATTACAGACTGTCAAATATAATATTTTCACAGGCGAGCTAATCGTGGGCGCCGCGCACAATGTGATGATGCTGGCGCCCCTCAGCGAGCGCAAGTCCGGTAGATTTGGTTCACTCTTCGTCACCAATTACAAGCTGTCTTTCGTTCCCCTTGATATATCTAGCAATGACGTAAGTTACCACTAAATAATCAATTTAACTATAGTATATAGTAGTAGTGAAAATTATACTAATTAAAGGTAGGCCGTCGTGGTGCAGCGGCACAGTGGCTTCGATTTCTATTTGGTAAGGTTTTGTTTTTTTTTTCTCGCTCTCGTAACAAGCCAAAGCACGTTGCCACTCAAAACGCAACTGTCTTGGGAAGACGGAGTGTATAACACTTGGTTTCCTCTGCCTATTCGGCTATATACGGGATAAGGCGTGAAGCAAAAAAAGTCCACTCAACTTCTCTCTTCAGTTAAAGCAACTTAACACCTCACTTCATCTAATGAGACATTTATTTTAGTAAAAAAAGAACATCAAAAAGACAAATTATGTTAATGTTACAGGAGTATGGTCAAAAAAATCTATTGGTAGGCGTATTCGACGTGCCACTGACAGGTGTTGGGGCACTCTGGCAGACCGACGGCACGCCCGCGAGGCGGCGGCGCCTCCTGCCGCGCTCCGACGTGCCCGTCAAGTGTAAGGGATTGCAGATTGTTTGCAAGGTGAATGTTGTATATATATATATTTTATTTTATTGAGGCCTTTATCTATATCTTTAATTTCTAGATATTTATTTATTCTGTACCGTTTCAATTCCATTTCCATCCAACCCAACACATTCTCCATCCAAAGGTTGGTAGTTAAAGATAGTGTTTTAGTTCACCCTAATGGGTAATGGATCGGAATCTCTGTTTGGGGCAAAGAAATAGAACTATTAAGAAAAAAGAATGATTATAAATACTTATTAAGAAAACGTATAAAAATTTTTGAACGTAGCGGAACTCGAACCCGAGCCTCCTGGAAACCGACCAGGCGCTCTGACCGCTAAGCCATCCGTTCTCATCAAGCTACTTCGATATTTTTATACGCTTGTTACAACTTATTTATGTTGTTAGTGGAATAACACTTTAAAAATGTTTAAAAATAAGAATTATTATAATTTCCTGGTTCAGACACTACAAAGCGCTTAGGTTTTATATATTATTTTCACCCTAAATATAATTTTCTTCTGTATGTAAGAAATTATAAGAAGAAAAGAAAATAACTGAATAAATAATTTTGCTTTATTAGCTATTTTACTACTGAGCATGTGCTATTTGAGTATGATGTTGAAACGTAGTACATACGGTGTTATGATATGACGCCTGTTTTACAGTCTCCTGTTACATGTTGCGCAATGCTCTATAGAATTGCAGAACATAAATTACGTAGGTATACAAGAGATATTTTAAAAAATCAGCTTCTATCTGTAACCCGCACACATAAGAGTAAGCAGAGGGAACATCGTGTTAAGACATTTCGTTTCCCACTTTCCTGGCATTGCGTGTTGAGTGGCGGAACGACTCGACAAGACAACTGTTTAAATTATTAGTAAATAACTCTCAAATTCAAAATTCTGATAAGTTATACTATTTGGAACGTACAAGATTCTTCAATATTTAATCTCGGCGTTGAGTTCCGCCACTCAACACACAATGCTTCCAGATTTCAGCGGTAAGTGAAGAACGAAAGTATAGTGGAGTTTAATTGGGAGTGAGAGTGTCGTTACACTAGGTTCCCAAGTTGCCTATCCCGCTATGTGCGGAATACAGAGTAAAACAAAAAAATTTTTGTTTGTTATAAAAATTAAAAATCGGATGTGAAAAAAGATTGTATAAAAAAGAATTAAAAATAAGATTTTTTTTCTCATTAATTTATTAATATCTATTACAGAACATGAAAGTGTTAACGTTCAGTTTCATGCACTCCGCCATCGGCAGCGCCAGACAAGTTGCCATAGCGCTCCTCCACCACGCTTTCCCCAAAAGACACGATCTATTATTCGCCTTCGAATATAGAGAGCCATACTACCCCACTCTACCCTCTGATCTAAACATGTTTCAACGGCCGGGCGATTGGAAGAGGGAATTGGAACGATGTGATTGTCCACATTGGAGGATCACTTGTATTAATGGGACGTCCGACGCCTTCATGCTCACTGCAGGTGAAACGCTGATAGTACCGAGTTCGGTTCTCGATTGTAATCTGATAGAAACGGCGAGGCATTTCAGGTCGGGTAGAGTGCCCATATGGGTATGGGGGAGTAGTAAGGGCGCGGCCCTGTTGAGAAGTGGTGAATTACTGCCTACGGAGCAGTCGGCGACGGCTGAAAGCGTTTTGTTGGAACAGGTATTCCTTTTTTTTTAATTTGTAATATTATTTAGGTTTTAAATGTTTTTTTTAGTTAAAATTTCATATGCTAATAATGTTACAAGTTTAGTCTTGATTATGAAATGAAATTTAAAAATTCTATAGAGAAAGCTAAATGGCTTTATTTTATTATTATTATCATATAGTGAACGAATAATGTTTTAAAATTAACTATGTATTTCCAACTAACTTATAATATGTTCAAATACTTTCTTTTTAAATATTAGTATTTATATTCTTATTAATTTCAGGTCCGTCGCTCTCATCCGAAACTGACGCCTCCCTATGTGATATATTTATGTGGAAACAGTTTTAATAACAGCGGATCGTCTTTCACTTTACCGCCATTGGCCACGTTGAATATGTCGTTCAAAAAGTTAGCCGATTTGTGTACACCTACTACGCTTCCGGGTTTTTGGGTATGTTAATATTTTTATTATATCTATGAAGAGATTGTTTGGTTGAACACGCTCATCTCAGGAACTTACATTACATCATCATAAACAACTGTAGGTGCGGTTAGTTATCTTAGGCACTGAGAGTATTATACTATAAAAAATAATTTTTATTTATAGTTATTATGGAAGCCAGTCGATACTCATCCGAGCAAACGAAATATTTATTGAAATTTAAACGTACATTTTTCGCTCTGGTGTCAAGGTCAAGCGCGACGTGGAGTTTCTCCCCTCAACACGCAATCCCTCCAGAATTCGTCGGAAAGTGGAGAACGGAGTGTCTTAACACTGGATCCCCTCCTGGACCTCCTGGACACTATTGTGTGCGGAATACAATGTGAAACTGATTTACTTGTTGTAAAGTTTTTTCTCACAGAAGTGTATATATGTATATTATATATTATAAAACGGTCCCAGATGCAAGACTCGCAATACTACTCGATACTGGAGTCGAGCCGCTGGCTGCGCCACGTGGCGTCGTGCCTCGCCTTCGCCGACGACGCCGCGCAGCATCTGTGCGACAATGCCACCGTTGTCTTGCAGGAAGGTTAGTAGGCTTGGTTTTTTTTTTCTTTAGTTTCACGCTCTTTCTCTTTCTCGCAATTAGCGGGATGGGCCCAGGGAACGGAATGGAGAAATGTCAAGTTCCTTTGAAAGAGTTCTCTGCGCTTGAATTCGAAGCGTTGTTGTTGTCGGATGGAACTCAATGGTGTAATTTGTCTTAACAAAGTCGTGTATGTTATTTTTATAACGAGCCACTTAATGTTTTATGAACACGTATGGCATTGTGGACACCACGAACTACGAAATGTATTAAAAGATTTTTTTTATAATAAACCAAAAAAAATTGTTATATTAATATAAAAGTACCACCTAGTTTCTATCATATTTTTTTTAACGTAGTCTTTTTTATTAAAATTTCAATAAATATTTCTTAATATTCCAGGTGACGGTGTAGATTATTGCGCAGTGGTGTCGTGTCTCACTCAACTGCTGTTAGATGAGCATTTTAGAACAATATCTGGATTTCAATCGCTCATACAAAAAGAATGGGTCGCACTCGGACATCCATTTTGTGACAGGTTAGAACTGTAACTCTAACTGTGTAGCTTATATATTTACTTTAGGGCTCCTTTGTATTATTTATAGATTCTTACATTTAATGTTTAAGTGTTTTCTATTTTTATAATTCTTATACTTACTTTGTTGAGACTATTACTAAAAATAATTTAATATAAAGATGCCTTTTGACTTCAAATAAAATACATATATCTAAGAACACGCAACATAATTAAATCTGTGAGTAAATTTAATCTTACAAAAAATAAATTGTATTAATATAACAAAACTGTTACAATTTCAGATTTGGCCTCCCCCGTCCGGGTACATCAAAAGAAGAAACCGACCGAGAACCCCAAGCTCAGACCGCACCCGTCTTCCTATTATTCCTAGATTGCGTATGGCAGTTACAGAGACAGTTCCCCGCGAGTTTCCAGTTCACGGAGACTTATCTCACTACGCTGTGGGACTGTGCCCATAATCACTTGTTTGATACTTTCCTCTTTAATTGTCCGAGGGACAGAGAGCTGGCTGTCGCTAAGGTAACGCTTTTTTAATATCTGTTGACCGTTTATAGTAAACGCGTATATCGACACTATAAAGTGAAGGCAAAATTAATAGGGTACTTTTAGTTAACCTAGAATTATAAAATTTGCCAACTAGCATCTACAGGTTGTTTACAAAAAAAAAATGAAAATATACATTTGTGGTTAAATTCTACAAAATGATAGCCTTAAAAAGGGGCATTGATATTAATGCTACTAGTTCAAATACGGTATCAGATGAAAGGGCTTTGGCTAAGCTTGAATTTCAGAAAAAACTCGAGATTTCCAGTTTTTGTACGGAACCTTTGGTGGACGTGACTGACTCGTATTTTTCGGTTTTTATTTAATAATTGTTTATATTTATTTTCAGAATTTTGTTCAAAGACCGCTCTGGGACTGGGAAGAACAATTTTCCGAACAAGATATCGCACTGTTCTATAATCCGCTGTATTCAGGACCTATTAAAACGCCACCTACGCAAAAGCATTGTAAGTCATTGGGTGTTTATTTAAATTTCACGGTTAAATCTGCATATAGCAGATCTGGACGCTGTGTTTTGTCTTATGACCAGAGTGAGAAAATGAGAATTATTTTTCCAAGTAGAAATGAACCCCGCAATCGTCACGTTTATAGTCAGACATAGTGCCATTGCGCTACAACGGCCTATTTACATCTATGACATTTATATTAATAAACGTTATTATTTATTGAGGCCAGTCGTGGCGCAGCGGCACAAAGTGTGACTGTAAAGCCGACTTGTTGTGCGACCCTGCTGTGTGCTAAAGCCAGCTAAATAGTTGCAGCAGCCGCAGCGCAGGCGCGCGCGCCGCGCCTCGCGCCGTGCACGTCGGTGGCGGGCGCGGAGCTGTGGGCGCAGTGCTACGAGCGCTGGCTGACGCCGCTGGACGCGCCGCGCGCCGGCCCCGTGCAGCACTACGTGTTCCACTGCGCCCTCAGGGACCAGGTAGAGGACATTCAATGTATATTACACTTGCTTTTTATAATAAGGCGAGTAATACATTAATAAACATTACAGGTGTAGTAATTAATGTTTGCAGTGCATTTTTTAGGTTAATGAATTTTTTATTGGTTTTCATTGTGTGGTGCATACTTAAATTAGAGATTTGTTTAGCTTTAGGTAAAAAAACCTAGGAACCTAGTGGCAAGATACTACATTCCCCAAGAGAGATGATTGTTTTATAACAAGTTATGTATATTATGATACACTTATCATACAGTGTAAGTTCTTGTAATGTAAAGTTGTACAAGGATTGTATTTCCCATATGTTGATTGGTCCTGTCCGACTTAAAAATATTTTACATTAAATGCCGTAAAGCGTTAGATGAAAATATGTTTTTTTATTTATGTTAGTAATATTAAAATAGTAATAGTATTATATAAATTGTTTTAAATTAAATAAATATTATATAAATGATACTTCATTATTTACAATACATAATAATTAATTTAAAATATTTTTTTACAGATACAAAAACTAAACGACAAACTAACTTCCCTCTCAATACTCAACCGGCATTCCAACGGTGATACCGACGTATCTGAACCCACTCCTATTCCCATAGTGACGCGATTCTACCCTTTCAGTTTAAAGAGCAACGATGAAATAAGCAGGAACCTAGACTCTATGCAAGTAAGCCTTATAGATGCCAGTCAATTGTTAGACTCGCAGTCTTTGTTAAATGCCCCCGATTAAGTTTTTAATTATGATTGAATTGTATGTTGTATATGCATTAAAATAGTTTTTGAGTTATCATTAATTCTTGCATTACTAGAAATTAGACCATAATATATTTAATTAGACGTCTTCTAACTTACATCCCTAAATAAATGCCAAACCACACAGTTTTATGTATGTTAAATTTTCTTTAACCAATTATTTTCATCATAAAATGTACGTAAAATAGTAGCTCCCATTTGATGGATGGGAACAACAATATGTTAAAAGAACTTGCCCGCTTAATAACATAATCATATATCTATTATTATAATTTATAATTACTTTTGAAATATAATAACAATATTTTTATGCAATATGTACAGCGCCTGTTTCTTTACTTTAATTTTGCCATCCTAAAAAATTCTCATAATTCTTATCATTTATTTTTTATTTGTCTATTACCGTACATACACAGTATATGTTATAGTAAAATGAACTTGAGTGATATAAATATCAATGATTCTTTAGTATCATTTTCTTTCTCTTCAGAAAGTATTAGCAGCAATAGCAGTTTTTCCAGTATTCCTACTCTTAATGAAAATCTTGTGTCACTTTTCTCAGATGTCCTGAAAAACTTTAATCTTGTTCATATTAATGCCCAAAGTATTCCTGCTCATTATCCTGATA
>DWAP01001169.1:0-16762 GCA_018230625.1 Heliconius eleuchia
CCGTGTCTTTTCCATAAAAAAAAAAAAAAAATCAGTGGAATAAATTATTTTCATTTCTTTGCTTTGAGAAAAACAATTGCTTTTGACTTCCACCACTCAGCATGCTTTTGAGGTAAACTGTTAAATACAGAATATATAGCAGCTTCATACTAAATGAAGTTAATATTTTTAATTTTTAGCTTAATACATATAAAATTAAGATTCTGTATATAACACATAGAATTAAAAAGATAAGAGGCTACTTGTGACGCAGGGGCACAATCATATGACTGTAAATGCGACATGTTGTATGTTCTACTCCCACTCAAAAAAAAAAATATGTTTAATATTTTCATTTCTTCACTCTGGTGTTGAGGCAAAGCGCTGCATTGAGTTTTGCTACTCCACATGCAAAACCTCCAGAATTGAGAGGAAATTGGGAATCAGTGTCTTAACACTAGGCTAGTAAACAGGGGCCTGTCTATTCTGCTACATGAAATACTGGTGAAATTGAAAAAAAAAGTATAAAGTATACACTTTTATAGTACCTTTAACCAAATACTCAAAGTATGAATCAACACCTCCTCCTATGCCTGCATCTTGTGCCGTCCAGCGACCTGTCATCACATCTATATGGTTTCCTACTAGGCCTATTGATGACCTGTGATGGTATAGAGCCTTTAATGCATTTAATGCTACCTACAAATATTATAAATTCATGAATTATTATTAAATTATGGAAATTTCGAAATTTCCAGAGTTTAATATTGAGTAAAATAAAAAAAAATCCTTAATTTTTTTTAATATCATTTAATTATTGTAAACACAGATTTTATGTGAATTTTCTTTTTTTCAACTTAGTAAATAATTATGTTACCAATCCTACACTACAAGCATATTTCTTTAAAACACAAAGGGATTGATTTTAATTTGCAATATATATAGTATTCAAACCAGCCTCTTATTTGTATTTCTTACCTCTTCATACAAAGGATCTCCTGTAAGTCTACTTAATGTCCCAAATTCTATAATGAATGTACCTACTCCAGCTGTACAAGTTATACTTGTTTCACCTGGTGGTACACCTGATCTTAAATTTATTGTACCATACGGCATACCCGTTTTAGTATCAAAAGCTGTTATTAGTCTCTGTGCCACATCTTCTGCTAAACGAAGAAGGGGGCCATTACATGGCCAGCCTGGCTCTAATTTCATACCTGATCTAAAAATATGATATCATTTTTAAATGTAAATAATTAAATAAAACAATATATATAAATATTAAATAACTGGGGAATGTAGTGTATTAACAATTGCCTATCCTGCTAGTTGTGTGAAGCTGAAATAATGAATACTCACTTGTATGACAGAAGGTGTGCACTTAGTAACCCTCCAATAATTCTTATATTTGTTTCAAATACTGACACATTTATATCTGAATCAAAGTTTTGTTTTTTAAGCACTATATCAACCACCCGATTGAACTCAGTATAATTACCCATGATGACTAGCATATCTAAAGCATCAATTAGAGTAAGGGAATAACTTCCCCAAGTGTCTATTCCATCACAGCTTAAAGGTCGCAATTCATCATAAGGATATGCATATCGAAGGTAACTGTCATAAGCATGTTGAAACATCTCTCTAACTTCTTCCCTAAAATTAAATAATATAAATGTGATTGAACCTAACATAAGCATATCTGTACTGAAAAGTTTAGGTACTATTCTTTACCGTAAATTTAATATATCTTCTTTATTATATTCTCTTAGGGTAGAACATATATCACACTTAAGAACTAAAATAAAGAACACACTGAACAGAATTTTATACATTATGTAAGGTATAAGAAGACCATTTAATATCGTGTAAACATAGAATAAAATATTTTCTTTATACTTCTTTATATTTTTTAAATGATAATTGTTATTTTATTTGAAGAATTTTATATCAAAATATAATACTTTTTAGATTCGTGTCAAATTCGCAGTTGTCAATTTTTGCCAGTGTGTTGCCATGTCTGTAACTCGATTAAATTTCTTTTTCTAGTGAGCTAAAGCGGACTTAAACTTATTATTTGAAATATTGTGATAGTTTTTGTGCGCATACACCCAACACTGGTAAGTACTATAAGGGAATATGGAATTTGTGTGGTGGTTACTTTGACAGATATTAGTTGACTAAGATGCAAAAAATAGTACCTAACTTGAGATAAATTATGAAGCTTAATTTTAAAATATTTTGTTGCGAATAATATTTAGCATGTTTAACAAGTCCCAGATTGACACCTCCAAATCCTACAAGCTATATGCGTCAACAAACATACCTTCTACGAGCAAATAATATTTTTTAAACTTTCGTATATTACATTCGTAAAGGCTTGTAATTTATTAGAGTGTAGAGGTGTCTGGCAGCGGGCTGTAACCAGGCTAAGTATCTGGCAAGGGACAAAGTCATTTCTAATATTATTCCCAAATAATTAATTAAAAACAGGAACATTCCGGCTTTATAAAATAACGAAGGTGTGGTTCTCTTTTTATAGTGGTACCGTAGTATTTTAATGTGGGTATTAACAATTTAAAAATAAAAAGTAAATTGCTACTGTGTTCTCTGTATAATTAATGTTAAAAAAGTATATTCGTAATTTTCAAATCATTTAATTATATTATATATAATGTTTTTAATGTTAAAAAAAATGATATAAATCATAAATGTTTATTTATTTTGATCATTCAAAATTCCTAGTAGTTTTTTTTATACTTAATAAAATAAAATAACAACTTACATTACACCAGTTATAATAAAATAAAAAACTTTATAATATATCTGAATTTTCTTAGAAATAAATCAATTTATTGCATATTTAAATAACGTTTATTCATAGACTATAATAATTTACCGCTCTTACTTTATTGGTTGAAATTTAAATCACCTCTAACAATAGACTAATGTAAACTGCAACAGCTGAACCTACCAAAATGTCTGTTGTCCGTTGAGGCTGGTTAGCGTTATTTGAAGGTGTTTTCAATTTCTAACCAGCTGAAATTTAGACTACTCGCATAAATTTCGAAAATGTTGTCCTCGTGAGACTATATACGTTTAATTCCGCATTATCAAGGTGTTCTCTGCCGATTTAATACCATTTGGTTTACAAAGTTTTGCCGTTAAAGTTACGAAAGAAGCGGGGCAATGGCATCGTTTAGAATTCACGAAGATCAAGAAAATTCAGCATTAGGATTGAGAAAAGATGGTGATGTATTTGCAGCTGCCTCTCAGCGTCGTGCTCTCGGAGATCTCAGTCATTTTGCTTGCAATCAAAACAGAAATGTGAAACATGTACGTTGTTTTATTATTTACATGTACGAATAGCGCAGAACATTTCCTAATTTTAATATATTTTTAGGCCGGATTGACGAATGGACCTTGTAAAGTTCAAGATGAAAATAGAACAGTACGCCAAATCAAAAATGAAAAAAATATTGTGCCCCCTGTGGCCCAGTTTCGCGCCTTCAGTGTATACGAAGATAAACCTACAGAGGTCGAGGTTAAAAAAAGAGAACCAACATTCAAACCTTTCGTTGCTAAAGAGATAAGAAAGGATAACTTCTTCCTTAATGCTGCAGAGAACGTCAGAGCCCTATGTGTCCAAGCAGAGAAACAGAAGCAGCAAGAACAGAGCAAAGAAGTTCCACCAGTCAGGTAAGTAAATTTCATTTATGAAATAGAAATAAATTACCCCCTGGATACTTATAAAATTCTTAAAGCATTTTGCTTAAAATAGAATGTATACTTCATTTTTGAATACATAACCTTAAATAATAATAATGATATACAAACGCTTATTATAAAGACTCTACTTCAAGGTTATATAAAGTTACTTCTTTGTAAACCGATTAAGAAAAATAATAAAAAGTATTGTTGTTAACAATAATTAAATAGTTCTCTTATTTCATAAAAACATTTATATACTTTAGTCAGCCACTAGAGGAGAAAAAAGATAAAAATGTTGTGGAGTCACCTATGTCCGTTGTGGACTCCAGTATCCTCTCTATGTCAATATCAAGAAATGAAAGTCAAATCATTGAAGATAATGAAGATACAACAACTGCACAAACTGACAGGGAGATGTTCTTCCATGTTGTGGAATATAGACAAGACATATATGATTATATGAGGGAAATTGAAGTATGTAATTAACTTTTTTAAGTTATAGTTATTTCTTTTTTTTGTTTGGTTTGCTTTAAGCACCACAAATCCATGTACATGTACTTTATCTTACAAAAAAAAAAACTAAAGCTTTTTGCTTTTACTATTAGACTGTGCAATTGTGAATTCAATTTGTTCTTTAAATTATTTGATTAAAACCAACCTCTTGAGTTTTTACAAAAAAAAGATTGTGTTTTGAAAAAATACAGTTATAATATATATTTTGAAATGACCCTATACTATATAAATATAACACTTCACAATATATTGTCTTCTCTACTACTCATTTGTAACTTATATTTTTAGGTAAAGAATAGAGCCAATCCCCGCTACATGCGTAAACAGCCAGACATAACTCATGTAATGCGTTCCATACTCATTGATTGGCTAGTTGAAGTGTGCGATGAATATGGGCAACAGAGTGAAACTTTACATCTGGCTGTTTCATACGTGGACCGTTTTCTGTCATATATGAGTGTTGTAAGAACCAAGTTACAGCTTGTTGGTACCGCTGCCACTTATATTGCTGCGTTAGTATTATTGGTTTTCATATTGAAGTTTTAATATAATAGTTTGATTTTTTAAATTTTTACTGTTATTTATATGTTGTGTTATTATCTTATTACTATTGATTATTATATAAAACTGAAAAGGTAAATGTAATTTGCATTAATTAAATATCAAGTTGCAAACAGTTGTTTGGATGTCTTCCCAAGTGATGAGCATTCATTTTTAATCTGGTCTATATTTTGAGAACTTGAGCTAAAAAAAATATTTTTTTCATTCACAGTAAATATGAAGAAGTTTATCCACCAGAAGTATCAGAATTTGTCTACATAACAGATGATACATACACAAAACGTGAAGTTTTACGCATGGAACACTTAATACTAAAAGTTCTGTCATTTGATCTCTCCTCACCCACATCACTGGCATTTCTATCACATTATTGTATATCTAATGCCATACCCAAGAAGATATTCCATTTGGCTGCAGTAAGTTTTACTTTCTTATTTTTTTAATAATGAGGAATGTTCATTGAATTTAAATTCTAGCTCTTTGTATTTTTTATTAAAAATAACAAATATATGTGAATGAATTATTTTGATACATCAATTAATTTTTGAGATATTGGTTAAAATTTATTAAAAGAGTGAATCCACATAGAGACAAAAGCAAAGTTTATTGTTTTCAAGACCATCTTGACTTAAGTATGACCATTTTGAAATCAGACTGGTTGTGAGTTTGATCCCCACTCGAAGAAATGAAATATTTATTTTAATTTATATTTCCATTTCTTCGCTCTGATGTCGAGGCATAGCGCGGATGCGCTCAATGCCTTCAGAATTAGGCGGGAAGTGGGGAACAAAGTGTCTTAATACTAAGTTCCCTCTGTCTACCCTTCTGTATGTAGAATATATAACTAACTATAACTTTTTGCTATCTACTATATATTTTGATTGATTTGTATTTATTTTGATTGGTTTTTTTATTTTAATTATTAAGTATAAAACATGTATTTATATGAAAACTATATATATATAAAAATATTAAAAATCTATTTTTAAAAAAGATTTAATACATATGATAGCTTATAACATGTATTAAATCTTTTTTCAATTTATTAATATATATATAATTATTCGATAAATAATCGGAAATCATAAACCGATTTATTTTGGGTAGGTTATCCGATTGATCTTTTTCGAGTCCCATAGTAGCGCTCTCGGCTAGAGAGCGTTGGGAAACGACGTCATGTGGCTGAAGCGAACTCGAAATTTTTGCAACCATCAAATGCTTGTGAAATCATAACTACTTGTTTGTTTTTTTATAGACTTTGAAGCATTATTTTCATACCTATGAACATTCCACATTGTTGCTTATTCATTTTTATTTCTATATATATTTTATGTCTGTTTACAGAAAAATTGTATGTTTAATTTATTTTACACGCCAGTCATGGCGCAGGGGACATACAGTGTGACTAAACGTTATGGGTTCGATTTCCATTCGAGGATATGAAATGTTTAATATTTTCATTTCTTCACTCTGGTGTCGAGGCAAAGCGCGGCTATAAGCTCCGCCGCTCAACACGCAATGCCTCCAAAATTCCCTTCTTACTGCCTGCCCTGCTGTATGCGGGATAAAGAGTGATGTAAACAGATAGCAAAAAATACGACCTATTTTCCTTATGAACCAAATGAAACGTAATAAAATAAATAAATATTTATTCTAGTATATTTCCAAGGTGGACCAACTATACATAGATAATAAAAAACTATATTTCTTAAATCATTTACAATTTTCAGTACATAGCAGAGTTATCCCTACTGGAATCGGAGCCATATCTTCAGTTCAAGCCTTCCATAATTGCAGCCAGTGCCCTCGCGACGGCGCGCCATTGTCTTCTCTGTGATAGGAGCGGATGCGACTTGCGCAGCTCTGACGACCAACCCGTTCATGCACAGTGCGCTAATATAGGTAGTTAAATATTACATATTTTTTTTTAGATTCACATTGTATATAGCATGGTAGAGGGAACCTGTTAAACGCTATGCCCATTAGTTGTATGGAGTGTTTCGTAAAATTGATTGACGGAACTCTGTATTTTGGGGACCAAAAAACGGGACCACTTGGGGAAGCAAAGGAACGATACCATAACGATTGTGCTTACAGTCGGAAATTTTCCGTCTGCGTTCTTTAAGTTCTTTAAGAGGCTTTCGCCCCACGATAGCCTCTTAAAGAACTTCTTTATTGAGATGTAATGAATTATAGAAATTGCTCAGTTACAAAGCTTTCTTTGATATGTGATTTTTTAGAAATAACTAGAGAGTTTACTCAAGATTAAGAGGGCTAAAAGAACTTTTTAGAATATATTTGGCCTATATATGCGAGACTGAAAGCACTAACTTCTACATATTCAATATTAATTTCACAGCCTGGCCAGCACCGCTAGTACAGAGCTCAGGCTACAGTTGGGGTGAACTGTCGACGTGCTTGCGTGAGCTGGCGCGCACACACGCGCACGCGTCCAGGCAAGGGTACCAGGCTATACCGGACAAGTATAAGAGTAACAAGTGAGTATTTTGCTTATTATAAAATTTTTGGTTTTTTTAGTAGTCTGGCTACCCGGGTTTGTAAGATACTACAAAGAGTAAACCAATGTTAAGACATAAGTAAATCTTTGTTGGTGGTGTTATATTTTCTATAAAATTCAAAGAGCAGAAACTTATCTACTATTTTATCAGGACAATTTAAGGTTGTTTCACTTACTTATAAAATAAATATTATATTTTTAATATATTTGAGTGGTATTTGAATTAATAGCTAACCTATTTATTTTATAGATGTATTTACTATATTATATTGTACACGCTACAAGGCTTTTTATTACTTGAGTTTTATTCTTATAAGAGTATATCAAATAACAAAATGACAAAATCATTTTTTCTATAAGATGATAATAGTAAATTTTTATAAAAAAAACGATTCTCCGTGTATTCAATTATAATATTTATTAATTATAATAAATTAAAAATGTATTATTTGCAAACAGATTTGATGGCGTGTCAACAATTGAACCTAAACCAATGTATCCAGTGGCGAAGTATCAACCGCCGGCTGCAGCCAATGCCGCGCGCTCCAGCTAGTATACACAAGTTGATGAAACAGAAATATCATTGAAATTATGACCCTATTCGAACAAATCATTCTTGGTCTACTTACAAGCAAAGGGTTTACGTTGTACATTCAAATTGTGTATTGTGAGTCTTTAAAAAAACATTTGAAATGTAACAATTTTTTTTAAAGTAACTTGTAAATTTAGAAACAGTATTTAACAATTATATGAAAAATGTTCAAGTCTAAAGAAAATCTTGATAATAAAATTAAAATGTAACAACAAAAGATAAAAATCGTTCGAATTTATATAATTGAGAGTATACCATTTTAAAAGATATATCATATTATTGTTCACGGCTAACATTTTTTGACGAATGATCAAATTGTAAAATGCATCATTTTAATTATAAACAGGATTAATGTAGAATTGCTTGTAATTTTTTAAAGTGTGCTGCCTTTATATTTTATGTATGTTGACAAGCCGATTCAAATAAATAGCGAAATTATTTATATACATGTGCAAACATTGAATCTCAAGAATAGTATGCCGTTTTTTATTTAAAAAAACATCAAACTTAAGAAGAAAGAAGACAAGTAAAGAAGTTTATATGCAGTTTTTATCTTAAACGAAGTCTGTGGAAGTGTTTCCTTTATTATATAAGACTCGGATTGTATGTAATTTGTCGAATTTAGTTATTTTGTATGGACATTATTGTGCATTTAATGTTGGTTAATTTGTTTTTGAGAAACCAACTTTTTATATTATTAATATTGATTTTGTATTAAAATAGTTCTAGTGTAGTTCAATTTTCAAATGAAATATCTGTAATTTTTTTTTGAGTTGTTCTTGTCCTGATCATTGTATTGAAAATTAAATCGTGGATAAGAGAATAATTAGTGTAATTGAAGTCTCTGCGATTACTAACCAAATTGATATTTTCATTAAAAGTATAATAATATATATTTATTTTTACAATTTTAAATTTAAATAAAGTTGATATTCCGTTTCATATAAGTCGTTTTTTCTTTTAGTTACACTGATTTCTAAATTATATGATATCTAAATTGCAAACTGTCGAAGATTTCGATTGTTAGACATAAGTGAATTATTGTGATGTTCGAGGGACCAATTTTAGTAAATTAAATTTAATACAACGATATGAAGCTAGTATATAAATTATTTGTCAAGTTTTCGTGTATTTTAAATTGATTTTTCATATATTAATTGTAGATGTATGTATGGTATGACACAGCACTTAGGCGTTGGACGTTTTTTATTGTAACGAATGAACGAATTTTTGTATTGTAACTAACCGGTTTATTTCTAATACCAATTCTTAGAACTTATTTTGTATGTTTGTTAGTAAATTATTATTTTTTTTGAGATATAAGGTATGTTTTTAATGTTGATAAGTAGTTTTTAATTTAATATATTACAATCCATATTTTGCCGATGGAGGTACGTACCTATGTTGGTAATATAAATAGTTTTAAAATATGGAGGTTATTTTATTTTTTACTCCCAAGTCCTCTTTCGTTATGGCCCTTATTGGTCCTTATTGGTATTCAGTCGTGATACGTTAACAACGTAACATAGTGTGCTAAGTGAAAGTTTATTGCTCGTACGTTTTGTTAGCTCTAGCGTTTATATATTTAACTGCTTTTGTTAGAACTATTTTAGAAAGTATTGAATGAGGTTAGACGGTTTTTTTTGGAGATTACGCGTGTCAACACGTCGCTATTCGTCCTATAATTTACCACTAAAGTAGCGAGTACAAATTTAAAGATGCGGGAAAAACGAAATACGTTCTCCAAGACTTGGATATTTGATAGTGATTTCAACTTAATACGATCTTGAGAAAAATAGTTTTGATAAATGTATCTTAGTGCATCTGCTTCCATTTTAAGGATTCCGTACCTTAAAAGGAAAAAGATGGAACTCTTATAGGATTACTTTGTTATCCGTCTGTGTCTGTCAAGACCACTTATTTCGGTATCACGTGCAGGAGTGGTCTGTATAGTCCCTTGAAATATAAAAAAATAAGGCTGTTAAGTTACTTATGCACCGGTTTTGCTGAAGTTTGTATAAAATTCGATACATAATCATAACATACTTACTACCTTTGGACATAAATCTAACAGAAAGTGAGAAACAAAATATAACAAGATTACAAATAACGCTTAAGTTTGTCAACCCTTGTTGTTCTGATCCTTAAGTTGTACGGAACCCTAGGGCGATCAGACTCGCACTTAATTGTTTTTTTTTCTTTTGGAACGGAATACTATATAGAGAAAACATTAATAAAAATGATATTAATAACATTGACATTTACATTGTTAAAGAACAAAACAAGTCACGAAAAGAACATTTTTCCATCTCTATACAAAGTACTAAATACACGAACTACACGAAATGCATATTTATTTTAAAATTGGCTAACCTTGAATTTGTTTTAAGCTGCGGGCCTGTGAATACGAATTGCGGTTACGCCATTAATCGCTGACTATAATGTATATTGAAATATTACTATACCAATGCTGAATTCAATTATAATTGAACCTACCATTAAAATGTATCCGTATATTCATTCTGGATTGGGCTAAATTTATTTAATTTATATATCTTTTTTTTATTAGTTCAGCACTACAGACACTCGATCCGTACCCTTTTTTAACTTACTGTTAAGTATATCTAATTTTCTTACAAATATTAATTATATTATTGTTAATATATACAAATAATACCTATTAACATTTGTTTATGTTAGGGATCGAATATTTTCATTTTTGTTTTAATTACGAACTACGAAGAAAGTTTCTTTGGAGATTTTATAATAATTATGGTAAAGATGGCAAGGGAAGCATATAAATGTCAATATATTACATAATTGTATGTACCTTTATTATAAGTGATTAGAATTTTTAAGATCAGAGTAGAGACGATAAGAAGATTAATATTTTTATTTTATAATCACAACACTTAATATATAGTTTAATTCTTAATAAAGTTATCTTAGAAGTAATATTTATTTGAAAATGTGAAGAAAACTAATGTAGAAAATAATAAGTTCTTTGATTTTCCCGGATTATTACACATTTTAAATGCAACTATTTTAACCGGATTACGATTAATCCCAAAATGTATAAAAAATACTAAACATACGCGATTAAATAGTTTCATTTAAAATAATGTAGAAAATTATAAGTATTTATATGACATATTAGATTCTGAATAAATAAAACACTAACAATTGAACTATTTATATATTGTTATGTTACAAAAATTATTCCATTTTGTTTCTACTTTGTGATTGATGTGCGAGGTTCTTCTATACTTTGTACTTGCTTTAATTATTTTCGGTGGTCGTCGTACATCATCACGGAATCACGGAGTGTGTTTCTCCTGCGTGTATACATTTCCGTGGCCTTTGTTCGTTTGAGGCGGACCTGAAACAAAATAAAAATAATAAGTATTTATTACGTTACAAATGTGCAATGCAATTGATCTTGCATAATACGCAACTGCAATAAAAAACTTCCTTTTTTAACCGAGTTTATGCTAATTGCGGTTTGTGGAGACCGTATTGAATATACGGCGTGCGTGTTCGCGCTTGGAATTTTAAACGGCTCCCAGCTGCTGATGCTATTCGCGTTTGTTGCCCATAAAGCTCGCGGAAATCAAAATTGCTATAATAAGAAGGTACTTCCAAAGTGTGCATACCTAATGAAATAATAACGTAAAATAGTTTATATTTTTGGTTTGTTTGATCGGTGTGATCTAATATGATGATTACTAGTATACTTTTTTAATCACGCTGTTTCCCGCACACAGGGTTGGCAGAAGGAATCTACTGTAATGAGACTTTGCTCCTGAATTCTGGAGGCATACCGTGTTGAGTGGCGAAACTCAACGCCGCGTTTTGCATCGACACTAGAGCAAAGAAATGAAAATATAAACATATTATTGTTAAATATCGTATCGTTTTAATTTTTTTTCGCCAGAAGCACCTATGTACCTATATAAATCTACTTATAATTTAATTAAATTCAGAACTCATTTTTATAATAGATAATTTGGCGCACGATATTGCAGAATTTTAGCTAAAAGTGTACATTTATAGTCTAGTCTATAAATTATAGCTTTCATAGATATTTAAAACTTTATTTAGCCAGGCCCAGGACACAGAACAACTAACTACTACTATAATATAGTGTAAAATTAGAGAAAAGAGAATCAGAAAACAAACATAGGTCACGGTTAGTCTGCTTCAGCCTACATTAATAAAAGGTAGGCATGAGTACCAACATATATGTATAGTACAGAAACACTCTGTTCCCCACTTTGTGTGAGTGACAATCGAACCCATAACCGCCACATTACAAGCAGACGCTGCCATGTCTGCCGCTGTGCCATGAACATAATACCAACCTCATACCACCACCAGGTCTCATGCATAATACCAACAATAAAAAGAAATAACAAGAATTAATTATTTCAAATTTCTATTTACAACCGACGTTAGTTTACGAAACGACGACGGCGTGTTTATAAACAGCCGTGATATTGGCAAGTGTACGAGAGCGTGCAGGATCTCCGTTTATTTTAACTCCCGCGTTTCCAGGAAGTTTCCCATCTAAATTTCAGTCTCCATAATTATATGATGTGATATAACCTTCAACGAAGCCAATTCTCCATTACGTCTAGAGTGCGGGCATTAGAGTATCTAGAGACATATTCTGGGCGTGGCCTGGACTTTGCCTTTGCACAGTTACGTGTTAGCATAAACGTTGTTTTTAAATTTTCGGGGTTTTTTTTTGTTAGTAAAATTTTTGGGGTGGGCACGTACCACTCGGACTCGTACTCCTATTACCATAGGCCAATTCTCTGTTATGCCTAGAGTACGAGACGGACGATTCAAATTTTATTTGCAAACGGCTCGACTGAGCTATAATAAACATAATAAATCATTGGCCGTCCCAGCGGAGTGCTGTCGAGATATTTAAAGCTTGATAAGAGGCGGGTCTCAGCGTCTGACGTTTGTCTTGTTGTGATTGAGTTTCAAGGGCCATTCATCAGTGCACATGGTCTGTGTAATAAACTACTTGATGTAACGTTAGCAGAAATAACGAGGTGTTGTCTATATTAAGGTTAAATTTATTAATTTTTTTTTTAGCGTCACACTTTATCCCGTATTAATCATAACCGTTAATGCAGGGAAAAATTAATACCCTACTTACGAAGCCATGAGATAAAAGGTAAACAAATAAAAAAAGATTACTTCATAGGTTAGAGAGAGTGGGAGACTTAATATAGTTAATATTAAGTAAAAAATATATATTTATGGATTTATGGAAGTAATACGCACTGTAAATAACATTATTGAACGATGTGTATAGAACTTATGTTTACTTAATATAATTATGATTTAAATTTGTGGATATCGAAGAAATTATTTTTATCATTAGATATATTATAAAATTTTATAAGATGGCACATGTACTTACAAAATGTAATTTTATAAAATTTGAAGTGAAAAGAAACGAATACAATAATCAAAAATAAAGACTTTCATATTTAAAGCCAGGAACATAATAAAAATAAAATTTAAAATTTAAAAATGTTTCTATTCACCCCATAAATAACAATACACATAGATATAAATATTATAGTAGTGTACTGTGTACACGATAATAACTTTTTCCATAGTCGTGCTTTAGCACCTACCCGCTGATCTGTGATATACAATGGATCGTGTCTGGAGAATTAATCAGCTATTATTTTTATGCACTCAATAGAATTGTAATAGTAGTTGCATCGACAGACGGACCGCCCCGACGGCCCCGTTTATATATAGATATATTAAATACTTGCTTTTATTAAGTCATTACCTTTTATATTGTGCTATTTGTGTTATTTGTGCTTATAAATTAAGATCTAACGAACAGATGCGCGTAAAATATTTTAGATTTATTATTTATTACGTCTGTTGAGTCAACGACAACTTTTCACTCAGATAGGGGTGCCAAATATCTTACATAATAAAATCCCGCGAAAATCGAAACAAATAATTAAGAATTGCATATACAGTTAGGAATTACTATTTTTTTAGAAATAAAAAAATATTCAAATAAAAATTAAAAATTACGTATAAAAAAATTATTCTCGTTACGTTACGTTATAAATTTTAAACGTAGCTAGGTACCTTTCTTTCTTTCTAAAAAAAAGTTTAATTTAAGTGTCGATATTAATTTTATTATACGACAAAATCATTATTCCTCACACTCGGCAGAAGTGAAGCTAGCAGTTAGATAAACTGTAAACCGGTACATGTATAAATTAACAAAAAACACAACATTATAAGTAGATTTTACAAATTGTGTACCTATGTACATATAAAATTGTATATATTGTATTACTAAAAACTTATATATATAATATATTCTATTACGAAAGTATGGATTACTAAAAATAACTATAAACATAAAAACCCCCACTACATACAACTAAAAAGAAAAAACCAATTCCAATAATCGTTTTTTAACCTATCTATGAATACTTGAGCTGCTAAAACAAAAGTAACGATACCTTAATTATGTAAATTCATTCAGTGGTTCTGAAGATATGAGGTAATACAGAATATTACGTACATACACACAAGAAACGCAGGAACAGCATAACCCTTCCTTTGCGGTCGGGTAAAAAAGCGTGAGACCACCGTAGCCAGGTAGGCACTAAAAATAAAATTTCATCATAAAAAATACATGGAAATTTTGGACACGGACAGCAAGTATTGATATGCAATTACCGACGATACTTGGACGATCGTTTCGCATGTTAAGAAGATGTCCATATCACTCGCGAACCCACTTCCGCAGCCCGGAAAGGAAAGGAAATTCACAATAAGTTAGCGATTCTGTACACGACCACGTTATTGGCGGGGTCGGGTTTCTCAGGGTGCGTGTGGACATTGCTTCATTATTGAACTATAATGACTTAGGTAGTTTTGTCAGATTACAAAAGGAAATATTATATATAATGTAGGTGAACATCTAGGTTTTGACTACTTAATGCAGGGAAAAAATACTAGCAAATTATTAGGTACCTACATAAAAATATTTTCATCTCCATCACATTGAATCTGGTGAACTCATTTTCATAACAAATCAGCTGTTAAAATAAAAAAAACTCGTGTAAATTTGTCGTGTTTTACGACAAGAAAAATAACAACTAAAGCCAGAACAGTAAAATGAAATACCTAAAATAATCCGTGCACAAACATAAAACAACATTTGCACGTTAAATTTATCTAGTAACAGTAATAGAACGAACACAAGACAGAAAATCACCCGCGTGAAGCGTGTACCAGAATATTTTGTATTTAAAGAACATCACCGTTCGCAACAGCTATTATTATAAAGTGGGATCTCATAGTAAGTGTAGCCACTAGGAGTAGCCACTCGCGTCGTTCATACGTCAATGCTCGCGTTTATGATGGATCGGCAATAAACAGTTTAGATTGGATCGAGTCTATTATTGACTGCACAAACATCTCGAAGGGAAGCTTTGGACCATTTCCTGGCGAGAGAAATGGGGCCGTTCGTGACGCACGGTTTTACCTCCAACATCCGTTCATATTTATAAGAGGAACATTTTTTACATATCCTACTAATTAAAGATGTCGGGAACTCGTACGCTGTCTATTTCTGTTTGCTCAAACAATGTATGGTTCGTCGAGACGTTTTAATGTTATATATTATGTATATCTCTGTACTATAGTCCAGTCGCGGCGCAGGGGCACAAGAGTGGGCCTGTAAATGCGATAGGTTGTGGGTTCGATATTCCCCTCGAGGAAATGAAATATTTAATATTATAATTTCTGATTTCATTTCTATCTGGTGTCGAGGTAACGCGCGGCGCGGAGTTCCGCCACTCAACCCGCAATCTCTTTAGAATTCGGTGGAATTAAAGGACAACGGAGTGTCTTAACACTAGGCTCCCTGTGCCTACCCTGCTACATGCGGGATACACTAGAAGTTAAAAAAAAATGTCTATACTTTTGAGCGCTAGTAAAGTACATTGATCTAGACGCGATTAGCTTTATGCTATTATATAAAATCCGTAACGCACGAATGCGCATCGTGATTGATTAGTATTCTGCAGAACCTCTTTACGGTTTAAGTTAAAGATTTGCAAAATGTTCATTATTACACTTTAATCTTCAAGACTAGAGCGAACTCCGTGGACAGGTAACAGAATTTGTAATCAAATTACGTAAATAAAAAGTTATAATTAATAACTTTGAATAAAATTCCAGCTGTCGGGGGCATTAAGGGCTTAATGTCACTTCTTTACCATAATAGTTCGGGCGATGTTTCTACACGATCACGACATGACGTGACTGGACTTAGTTTTACTATCGTTTTCTACGTAACCAATAGCCTTGTTTCCATTATACACTTATGTTTTAAAAAATGTAATACAATAAAAATTGATCTGCAGTTGGAAACTCAATAAAAATTATAGGAGCGGAAATTTTCCTTTATATGTATATTTTTCTAAAGTTTAGGCAGAATTGAAGGTTTACGTGGTATTTCCACGTAACCTTGTTTCCTCTGGCTAATGTAAATAAACAATTATTGGTAATGGAAATTAGTATACCGCTAAATACTCACAGTGTTAACTCCATAAACTATGCTTAATTTAGTCCATTATACGTATTTTATGACAACAAAACAACAATTTACGCGATAACATGTTTCTTCCTATAATATATAACATTTTATTAAGGGGTTTTTATTTTATACAATGTGAAATTAAAAAAAAATCTTTTTGATCTTTTTTGTTCTTAAGTTCTATAATATAAAAAAAATGTATCGATGTCATTCAATTAGTTATATTTCTTACTAGCGACCCGCTCGCGGCTTCGCCCGCTTAAACCACAGAATTATTTGCTTA
>DWAP01001170.1:0-16755 GCA_018230625.1 Heliconius eleuchia
CTCTGCCTACCCTGCTGTGTGCGGGATACAGCGTGAAGCTGATTTAATTTAATAATAATAATGAACCTTATTTCAGATTAATTGTTGTTTGTTGCAATGAGTAAAATTTTTTTTATTTATTTATTTTATTTATCCTAATGGTAGTCGAACCATTAACCAACCAACCACAGTAACCATCACTAAAATTCTATATTTTAGTATTTATTTTTTCCAATAATAACATTTCAGGACACTGTATCAGTGCATAGACCGAATTTTTACGCGCAAAGGTTCCTAGATTTCATGGCCAAAACTGTATTTAAGAAAATACCTTCGTGTAAGTATTACTTTTTTATTCCTTTTTTTTTTAATATTTTATCATATTTGTGTTTATTAATCATTTATGTCAAAATTTCTTTTCTACATTTTAAATATGACAATAACAGCAATTAAGTCACTGAATTTACATAAAAAGAAGAAAATAAAATATAAATTAATGTATATGTATGTCTCTTTCTTATCTATTAAATATGAAAGACCTATTCTTTCGAACTATTTCATTAAATGTTATCATTTTGCTACAATATCATTTGTACGGCTAAACTTCGACGGTAGTTGAAACATCCCCAAATTTAATATTAATATAATATGTATATATATTTAATATACATAAATTACACTTACATGTTACAAAAAATGATAATAACTTACAATAAATTCACAACCTTTTTTTTTTGAATCAATCAACATTTTTTTTATTTCAAGTTCCATTGTGTTTTGAATTTTTATATTTTTTGACATATTTCATTAAAAATTATGATAAAAGGCTTAATTTGGTGAAACGTAAAAAGATATATGCATCTCGTTTTATTTATAAATGTTTTGTATTTCTATCTCTTCTAACACTTTAGTTAATACTTATATATTATGTGTTTATACATAATTAATATAACTTTTAATACTCTGTCACATTAAAACATGAGGCTTCTATCATATCAAATAAAAAAAAGTGATTGATGATTTCTGTTTTTATTGTTTAACTTTCATAGATCTCCTCTAGTCAACACATAAAATAAAAAAAACACAAAATTATTAAAAGAATTGAAATCTATACCTTTTAAATTCTGCACTATTATACCTATATAATTATAATAAAGTACCCTTTTTTGTTTCCTTTTTTGATGTTAAAATTTATTAAAAATCATATCTTTATACGTTTCACACACGCCTACATAAACAAACAAAATCTCTAAAAAAAAATAAAAACATAAATTGTCTATCAGTGGACCTTCCGGAGATCAAAGGCAACCATCGCAAGTTCAGAACGCTCGTCACCAGTTATATAGGTATTGATTGTGTTTTGTACACGGTTTTGTACGTGTTTATGCGTGTTTACGCGTTTTTATACGTGTTTACACGTTTTTAGGGTGTTGGTGTGTTTTATTTATTTATTTTTAGGTTATCTGTAGAAAATAGATAACTTTTGTTTTTTTTTTTGGACAGGTTAAGTAAAAGCGTTGATTTTTTTTTACATTTTATTAGTTTTTTTTTAGGGAACTATTCACTTGCATTGGAATTTACAGTGTAATGCTTTAAATATGTTTATGGCGAGTGTTTTTAAAATAGTATTTTTTTTTTCTTTAATCAGGCCTATTATGGTAGATCTAAATTTTTAAGTTATAGCTAGATTGCTAGGTTAGGTCTATGTTTACCTGTTTAAATATATTAAATGTAGGCTTAAATATATATTTTTTTAAATGAAGAATATGTAATGCACCAACACCCAAACGTTTTAGTGTAGGCGTTCACTCTTGTTAGTGAATTTTATATTTAAATAAGGAGTATTTTTTTAATTTATTTTTTTCATTTTTTTATCACTTTCGAATTAGGCATGTTCAATCTTTTTTTTGTTTCAACATAATTTTTGGTTTCCTTTTTGTTTTATTTCGCATGATTTTTTTTAACGTGAAAGTCATGCACGTCCCCGTGAATTATGAATTCTTAATATATATTTTTTTGCGAGAATAATATCTGTTTTCCCTTTTTCCCCACAATTGTCCGAAATTGGATACTGGCGCGCGTCCGTGGAGGTTTAAGTAAGTTCGTGTTAGATGATGGCATGTTATTTGTCAATTTGATTCGTATTTTTTTTTTCTATTGTGACGTTTTTAATCTGTGATTGAAGAAATTGTTATAATTTTTGGTTTTTTTTAATTGGATGTTAAAGTTGACGGTCGTTAAAAAGTTGAACACAATTTTACTATACTATACGTATACATACACTTTCGTTAATAAATTGGTTAATATGGCATTAATGACTCATTTTTTATATTTTTTTTTAATATGGATTAATGCTATGTTAACGAAGTATAACACGTTTTATTATTTTAAAAAAATATATTTAATAAAATGTCATTGTAGTTGTCATTAATTTCGTTTTATTTGACGTAAATCTTATTATAGTGAATCATTATAGTTATATTATAACAATTTCATGTTCTTATAGATATTTATTTTTTAAATAACGTCTTTTTTCGTCTAGTCGTAGAACCCTTTAGACTGTTTTGTGTTTTTTAAACCTATGTAGTTAGATCGTTTCATAATCCTATTTAAAAATGCCACAGCATGCATATCAATATTATTGAAACCTTTTTTCCTATGTAAAATTTGTTTTTTTTTTATAAAATTGACATTATTAGCACATTTGAAAAATAAAAATTAAGTTATGTTGTATATTAGCGTAGACATAATATAAATTATGTTTAATTTATATACAATTTTGAATTCATGTAGAATAAAAATCATTTTTACACATTTTACTCAACCTTTTCCAAATTTTTTATTTAATTGTGTTAACATTAAATACTTTTTTATTTTAAATATTGATATAAAAAACGCGTACGATCTCTTTGAAAAAATCTAAACTCTTCTGGCATGATTTTCATCAACTCTTCTTATTTTTTGTATTCTTCTTTCTTTATTTATTTTGTTCTTTTTTTTAGAAGAGCTTGAAGACTAATTATAATTTGCGGATATTAAATTGATGTACATTTTTTGTGCTTATTTTCATACAAATGCTTAATACTGTACTTTTTATTTAATTACTCAATAATTAAGTATTTTTGTGGTATTACTTAATATTCAATTGCATTGAATCTAATTTATCTGTAATATACGCATCGGATAAAAAATACCAATACCACAAAATTACTTTAAACAAAATTTCTGTCAATTTAAGTTTTTAACATGTTATTTAAACTTATATTACAGCACTGAAACACTCGCCGTCGAAGAGAAAATCTATTGCGAAGCCACTGAGACCTCAAGAAGAAATCGATACGACAGGTACAATTTTTTTAATTATTTTAATATATGTACAAAAGTGTATTTTTATTTAATATAAATATAAGGAAAAAAAAAATTTATATACTCACCTTTGAGCCGCATGTACTATTGTGATTATTTTATATTTTTATTATTATATTATATATTTGCATGAAATATATATTTATTATAATATTAATATAAATTTATTTAATATTTATGTATTACAATGAAAATACACTTTTTTTGTTAACAAGTAGCTAGTAGTCCTATTTCCTAACAGTGAATGCGGATTTTTTTTTAATACCTTTAAAACATTACAGTATTTTTAATATATATACATTTCAGTTTATTTTGTCCCCCACCCTTTTATCCTGTCCGGTGTTTGTTTGTCCTTATAGTTGTTGTGCATTTTTATATTATTTTACACATTTACGTACATTTATACGGTACATTGGCTGTACACAATTTTTGCGTGGTTTTTTGATTTTCGAAAAATTTTAAAATATATATTAAAAAAAAGTTTGTGTTATCTGTGCTAACTGTGTGAAACGACGATCCAGGGTGGAAAATAAACTGAAATGTAGCAAAAATAAGCAATAGAAAATTAACTAAGCGTTTTTACACGCAGGGAGTAAAATCATCGGTCGGCCTATAAAGGACTATAATCCGGATTATATGAGACAGGCCAGATTATCACCTAGGTCTTCTATAAGATCTAGTATGAGTGATTTCACTGATACCACAATATCTACATGGAATCAAAGGCATCAAATACCCACGGAATATCCCTCAGTTTTGTCTGACAGGCTTAAAATTATGGATAGGGATAGACTGACATTGCCTTTTCAAAGACGTATCGATTTTGATACTTCTAATCTAAATCCGAGAGATCCGGGGCCTTCTTACGCCGATAATGTATATAGATCGTCGATACAAGATCGTATGGAATCTTTGTCTGATCAACTAACTAAAGTACTATCGACTGGTGCAGGAAGTTCTCATATAAATGGGAGTTTAGCAGACAGCGGTATACAGACAGACAATACGAGTACAAGTGTACCTCAAATATACATAGCAGATCAAGCCGTCCCAGTTATTAAGATATTAAAAGACGCGGCAGTCGACACGAGAAACGACAAAAACCTCCAAGACATACCATTTATAGACGATGATGATGAAGAAAAATGGAAACGACGAACGAACTTAGAAAAACACAAAAGTATGTCCAACATACCGGAGAGAATCGACGAAGTCAGTTCCAAAGAACATTCCAATGAAAGATTATCAAGTAGCCTAAATCGAGCAAAATCACCAACATTTGTTGAGAAATTTAAGAAGTTTTTCATGGATATAGGCTTCGTTAAAGCAGACAGTGCTCCACAAACGGGTGATTCGAACACGTTACCCAAAAGCCACACGTCCAGCTACAGAACGAGAAGTGTCACACCTACAATAATAGAGCGTGAGGCATCAACTTTACCTAAAGATATGAGATTTAGAAAAGTCAGATCTACACAAACTGTCTACATTAAACCAGAATCTCCTAAATTGTCGAACGATGAAAGCAAACACGTGTCAGTTGTTCGTCTGAACGGCGACGAACATATACGGGATTCGTCGGAAACGTTCGTCAAAGAAGTGGTTTATGTTAAAACCTTAGAAAACTCAGCGATTTATAAAGGAAAAGACAGTGGAAGTACAATCATAATTGTTCCACCGGCTGATTGAAGATGTATAGCTTAGACTGGTTTATATTTAAGGCTATATAATTTTATATAGCTTTGTCCATGCTTCTGTAGCAAGAGTAATCGATGGGTTATTACAGCTATTTATTATTTATATAAATAACTTTCTATTAAAGACTGTTTACATATTTTTCTTGGGCTTTTTTTGAGGTTATATTTCGAGCAGGTTCTTGTAGTTGTTTCTGTATTAAAATTCTATCGAGAATATAAAAAAAATATATTTATTATATCCATCGAAATAAAGCTTTATAACTATTTAAAAGACATTTAAGCACAAATTTGTATTATTAAATAATATAATTATTATTATTCTATAGTACAGTATAGCACAAGTTAGCATCACAAGTGTAGTGAAACACGTTCCTAATGTCCAGTGTACGTAATTTTAAATATAAATAATTATATATTGTATGTATATTAAATATAAATAAAGATATTCGTTTAGTTATTTATTTCGCAATTTTAAAGAATATGTATGTAACTCTGGTTTCTATCTGCTGGATAAAAAACAAGTAAAAAATGTCATCAGTGATTTTATTAAACAAACTCCGCCATCCAATATAGAATACCTCTCTCAATATATGAAAAGTGAAAAGTTATAATATAGTTAAAATAATATATTTCGCGTCTCAAAAATATTAATAAATAAGCCTTATTTTTAAGTTCTTTGTCAATTTCCCACAAATTACGTTTGAATTTTTGAGTTAGGTCACCGGTATTCTTTGTGTGTGTATAATATTTAATAAAAATCTTGCATATATATTCTTTTATTGTTAACTGTTGAAAAAAATATATAGGTGGCATTATAAAAGATATTTATCAATATAATTTATTAAAATTAATAATTATTGTTATAAATAATCTAGTGACCTTATACTAAAATTTTGTAAACCAAAAAATATATTTTTTTACACATTTTTTATGATATTTAAATATGTGTATATCTAAGTATGTCTATTAGTTATTTTACTCTTTATTATTAGTTTTTTTCTTTTAAATGTGATGTTTTAAAAAATAAAGCCAACTTAAAAATAATAAATAAAATATTCCGATTTAAATATTAATTATACATTAAAATAATGCATTAATATTTTTTGGTTTCATACATTTTAGTATAGAACTCAATCAACATATAGTAAATAGTCACAAATATATAAAATTATAACTAGTATATTGTGTGGTTGTATGGAAAATTGTTGTGGGTTCGATTTCCACTGTGAGGAATATAAAAATTATGTTTCACCCGCTGTCACTCTTCTCAATGTCTCTAAACTAAGCAGATAGTGGAGATTAGTCTAAACACTAGGTTCTTTCAGCTTATAATATGCATAAATTATTCTATGAGATTTTTAAAAAAAATAATAAATTTTATATATATTTTTGTTTTTTTTTTTTTTTTTAATTCAGTTTATATTTATTGACATGTACAATATACAGGCGTTATTTACTTAATTTTATTTGATTATATGTATATATAATATATATTTTTAATCCGTAATATAGTTTAATTGTATAATGTTCTGTATAATGGTTACCTCATATTGTATATTTTGATTAAAGACATTGAAATTGTTTATTAATTTATTATTTTACAATCCTTTCAATAATAAATCAAATAAAAGTAATATTAAATTATCAAATATAACGTTTTTTAATTTTAAAACTTTCTATATATAAAGTTTCACTTAGGATTTTATTGAATTATATTAATTAAAAAAAATTAATTATTAAATATGGCTTTAAATAAGCATAACAAGAGACTTGAGTCACTCATTACTAGGTTATCTATGCCTATTATACAATATTAGAGTTTAGTTCCTTCTTGGTTATGAGATCGAACCCACAACCTCTGCGCGATGATTCGTCGACCTCCTAGATATGTAAAGGTACAAGCCTTTCTTCTTATAGAGTTTATTAATTATTAATAAACAATTTTTTTATTTAAATTATAAATAACAAATCGAATGGAAAACTTTAGAATTAAATTTTAGTTTTTTCTACTTATTAATAAAAAAAATAGTTTATGGAACATAAAATATAAATTATCTCTATTTATATATCCAGTACAAAATGAAAGAGACCGAGTATATAAATAGTTAAAAAGAGTTTTAATTTTTTTAATTTCAATTATTATGTAAATATTTGTTTTGCTTAATTAAATGCATATTGTCTTTTTATTTATTTCTATTATTTTATTATTCGTAAAAATAAAGTTAAAAATATTCGTTAAAAGCGATATTAAGAAGCGTCTGATAAGTTTCGGTTAAATAACTTCGGTTAAAATGTTGTAATTTCATTTAACACATTTCACATTTCTTTTAAGAACAAGCAAGTCAATAAAATTCTTTTTTTTTATCTCCATATATCAATCTATCGAATAAAATAACAGAAACTTATCAGATAGTGACAGAACAAAAACCAATTCAATTATAAAATTTAAACAAGCTCCTTTTATTCCTCCCCTCCTTATTTCCTAAATTAAACGGCATTTTATTTCTATATTTATTATTAATATTATTAAAAATAAAATCACCGTTTAGATGCTTTGGCGATTGTTTTATAACCAAGCACATTTATAATATAATAAACTTCATTCACTTAAGGCATAATATTTGTTTACGTTTGTGTAATTTAAAAAAAAATTGCTTTATACTAACCAAAATGGCAGCTTTTTAATACGTATTATTATACAGCTTATAAGCGTTTCCAAGCAATAAATTTAGTAGTTACAAAAAAATATATGAAAAATAAGAAGCTTAATTGCCTCAACATCTCTCTCTCTGAGAAATTAATTGTTTTGATTTCCCTGCTCCAGTGCTGTGTTGAGTTTCGCCACGGAACACGCAATCTTTAATTCGAAGGGACTATTACATATTTTTTCATTTTATTATACAATAAAGTTATTGCTTGGAAATATAAATACTAGAGTAATATAATATTTTTTGTATATTCATATATGTACTTAAACCTATACATATAATAAAAATGTAAATATATTTTGCACGCTGTCAAACGGATAGGCGCTACAACGTCTAGTTGTGTCGCCACAAAAGCAGGTGAGACTGATAGTTAAATAATATATTTATATACTGAATTTTTGTATTAACGAGGTAATGGTTGTCGGTTCAGTTTTGGCCTCGGTGTTTTTTGCTTAAGGCAGAGCCGAACAAAATTAAGTGATATAAAACTACTGTTTATTTTTCGTTCATCTTGGAAATATTAAATATTGTGGAGTAGAACAATCTATCCAGACAATTACATTACTTGTCTTGACTATGAATTAAATCCATAACCACTTATAATAACGCTGTGTCTCTATACATATACTATAGATTAAGAAATTGGATTTCCTAGTGATATGTAGATTTTTTTTAAATCTAAAGTTATTATTATTCAATTGTAAACATAAGATTTTTTTATGTAAAAATCCAAATCCCCTTGTAAGTCTACTTGTTTATAACGTTTTTAAGTTATGTATGACAGAGAAAGTTATTAAATTATTAAAACAAGTGAATATTAAATGTTTCAAAAAATAAACTTATTGTCATAATTCTGTTCTTTCCACGCCGCTATGACCTTTTGGATCTGATACTATTGGGTATATTCTTAACCTACTTGTACAACTTGCATGCATTTCACTTCTTATGCACCAATAAACGATACATTCACGGTCAAGCTCAATATAAAAAATATAAATATAAACATGCCATTTTGGATATCTAAACCATATCTTTATTATAAAAAATTACGCTTCCAACACAAACAATTTGTTACTCTGCGCTTTTATTCATTCTCCTTCCATGCCAATATAATTATTGTGTTATTTCTATATTATATTTTACTGTATTTATTTAAATAAATCTATACAAATATTGCGAGTTTTTTAATGCCCTGTAGTGTCCCTCACTGATGTCACAGCTCAAATTACACCCACATCAGTGACATCGCCCATCTCGACGGCGGCAAAGGTTTCCCAAGCACCGCCAATGGCGACCGTTTCCGAACCGGAAATAGCTTTTCCGGCAGTTCTCAAAGGATCTCAAAAACAGAGGATTCCGCCCCCAGTCCCTCCCCGAGGGTCCCCAAAGACCAAGCGAGGGGGCGGTAACTCTCAAACGTCGAGCCTCGAAACTAAAGGTGACTATCACACTCTGCACGTATCGGTTAACGATATACCACAGCAAACTCCTATCACAAGTAGTGATGATGATTTTGGTTTTTATGGGCATGGTATGAAATTTAGAGAACCTATTGCATGCCGCGTCCCACCTTCTATATCTGATCACTCTATTAAAGTTACTAAATTAGTGGCGTCTAATTCTTTCCTGAATTACGCTGAGGAAGCTGACTGTATCACTGAGAGGACTAACCCTGGGAAGGATTTGATTGCGCAATCGACTATGATGGCCAAATTCAATATTGATAAAACGGTACGAGAACATTTGGACACTGGAAACTATGACGACGATTCGTTTACAGATACTAGCAGCGACGAAGTTATTGTTGTTCATGAAATCGGTGAAAATAACAAAGTTAAAGTTGATACGCTAACTAAAGCTAAAGTGAAACAATTGTTAGACGACATTAGCCCTGCAAAGAATAGATCATCTTTATATAGAAGCGAGTCGTCAGAAGATAGTGCAACTCCTCCTCCACAACTAAAACTAACAGTTCCGAAATCTAAACCGTCCGGTATTATTGCTAGAATTAATACATTAAAGAAGATACCTACAATACATAAAGATATACAACTTTCTGATTCTGAAAAAGTGTCTGGAAAAAGTAATTCTAAAGGCATAATGTCTGGTATAACCAAGAAATTTAACTTCAATCAGTCAAGAAAAGATAAAAATCGAGGACTCTCGCGAGTAAAATCGAAACCAAGAATTGAAATCAAACCATACTCAGAAGAACATTCTAGAGAAAACAAAGATGAAATAGTCTGCCATAGAAAAGCTAAAACGAAAATTGATTTATTCCAAAAACAAATACTTAAATCAGAATCGGAAACATGTTCGGTAAGTTCATCTCGAGACAGCATCTTATCAACAGTTAAAAGCCGAGACATGGTTAGAGAGACGAAGAAAAAGTTTGAACCCCCTCAGCCTAACAGGGGTCCTGTAAAGAGACCTAATTATGGAAAAAAGTATAGAGCACCTGATCCTGTCAGCCTTAAGCCAAAGACTGGCAACGTGCATGATAAAATAAGAAAATTCTCCGTCTCAATCGTGCCAGAGCCAAATCCACCACGCCCACAACTAACACCAAGGAAGAACTACGAAGCAAAACAAACCGAAATATTTAAAACCTTCGATAACAAAGTAATGTTCAAAATGAGGAAGGAATTTGAAGAAGTACTGTGATTACGGTCCAATTCGTGATATATTTTGATGTGATTTACATTATAAGCATGATTCAATCTTACGTCTTTTGTATTTCTATTTCTTATATAACATAGTAGTTGCTTTATAACTTTGTGTTGCGTACCGATAGTTTTATGACAGTCATTTAATTTTACACTACAATATTCGCTTAGACAAAATAGGTTAAAATCATTAGTCTATAATCATTTCATTAACCATCTACCATTAGTTCCACCAGTTTATCTTCATTCTCTAGATCATATCCCTTTTATTCGAGTCCTGCGCGTGCGCATACCAAAAGCTAGAGCATAACGCTAGTTGTTTTTAGCCGGTGCGCCGTTGTCCTGTTGCTCTACGCCTCCGCCGCCCTTCGAAGAGGCGCTCCCGCCCCGCACGAGTCGCACCAACTCCTCGTCCACTACATCTTCGAGTGCGTCGGGCAGACGCCGAGGAGCGTCCAGCGCGGCGAGCGTCATGACGACGTCGTCAGCTTCGTCGTTGGCTTTGACTCCAGCTGCATTGAGCAGCGCTAGGAGTAATGAAGCTAGGTGAGTTTTCATTTCGTAAAATGTATGTTATAAAAATGTTATTCGACTCCCTGAATTCTACTATAAAATTATTGTAGATTATAGTATAAGATATATATTATAGTATAAACTACAATTAATCTTTTTTTCCCGATTTGTATATGATATTGTTATACATAAACGCTTTATATATTAAAATGTTCATATTTTTAACTAATATCACATGAATTATTTATTAATATATGTATTTTCAGTGTATGTTGGACGCCTCCGGCTTCTGTAGAAGGATCGACTCCCACGTGGACAGAAGGCACGCCTAGTTTTACTGAATCCAGTAGTAGTGAACAAGGTAAGTGTAATTACCTTAATTAACCTTACCAACCACTTTTAACGTTAAATTTATTAAGGACGTATTATATACAGACATTTCGATAGAGAGATAAAAAACAGCTCTGAATCTCTATTAAAAAAACAATTTAATATTATATATAATTATACTCAACGCCACGTAGAGTGAGGAAATAAAAATATTAAATATGTCCTCACCCCGAGTATACAGAAGTAGTTTTTTAATTTTAAAAAACTACTTCTGTAAATTATATTTTAAAAACGCAACTGTGGAGTTTCTTGCGGACTCATCTCAGCAGAACTGTTTGCCGATTATTCCTATAAGGCTGACACTGCTGCTAAAATGCCTGTAAGGGCCTAATTGTATGTGTGCGTGTGTAGCGTTACACTGTATCCCGCAGATGATAGAGCAGGCAGAAGGAACCTAGTTATAAGACACTCCGTTCTTCATTTTTTGTACTTTGCTTTTCTGTATTGTTAACCTGTTGCGTGTCGATTGATGAATCTCAACGCCGTGCCTGGCCTTATTACCAGAATGAGAAAATGTAAAATATTAAATATTTCATCATCCCGAGTGGGAATCAAACCGACACCTGTTGCGTGGCGCCACGACGATAAGTGGTCTAATGGAAAGAGTGTTTTGATTTTGATTAGTTCATCTAACCACAGGCTACCCCATAACACCTATGCGTGGAGCTACCCCGAGTTCAGGGCGTCGCTCCCCGCGGCCCGCGCCGCCCCCGCGCGCAACTCCTATCAACTGCCTCACTACCGAAGTGGTGAGTTTACCGCCATTTTATATTAGGTGACGGGTGCGTGACAGCTGTCAAAGTGATTGAGTACAAATTATGAATACACTAATCATGTCCTAGCCAAAGTTGATAGCTGTCGAATTTCGAAACAAAAGAGATTTACACAGATTAAAAAACTTAAGGCAAATATCATATCAATTTCATCTGGGCAAATATCATATTAGTCAATTTCATTTTATTAATTTTAAAACACTAAAATATTTTGTTAGAAATATGTAAATTGTTGTGATTTTATTTATACATATTTCTTGAGATGACATTTATGAAAATAATAATATGATCAATGTTAATAATTCTAATTAAGATATCGTTTAAAGGTAATTTATCTCTATTACACATGACGTCTGTTTTAATTTCTAAGTTTTATAATCTGTGTAAACTTTACTAAGAACACTCAGTATCAACATATAATAGTAGGTTACACTGCTTGCTATAACTGACATGGGTTGCCAACTATTGAGTTGTTACTTGATTTAATTTTGTACAATAATTTAAAAATAAATGTATTTTATATAAAGCAGCTTAATTTTCGATTCCGTAACTTTATTATAATAAGTTGTCAATCTATCAATACGATGCATACTAACGCATTATAATACTATCATATAACCGTTAAAGCCGATCTTTACCATTTTTTTTATCCGTGCCTATAATGTATGCATATATTCACACAACTATATATCTTAAATGAAGTATTTCATTTATTATAAACAAAAAATAAATTTAAAAAGGTATATAATATGATTTAAAAAAACTAATATTTTCACTGGTTAAGACTGGCTATAAACGGTTTATACATTGATTTGCTTCCACATTGGTGAAGGATTAACACTAACCTCTTACTGTATTATCACTAGACGCATTCACTTTAAGCACATTATGCAAAACTATTTCAATTTTTATACGGAAAACTATTATATTAAAAAATACATACTGTTATAAAGACATAATATCCCATTATTTCTAAGTATTTAAATAATAATTTATCTTAAACTAGTGTAATTTTGTCTAATGTGCAATATAGCAAAGCTTAGCATAATACATATTAATATTTTTTTTTACATATAGAATGGAAAATACAGATTATATACTAATACAAGAAATATGAATTTAATTTTACCATAACCTTAAATTATCATTGAACACTTTTAGCTTAAAAAAAAAACGAATATTACAATACAGACATTCAAAATGTATTTAGATTTTTTTTATTTCTATCCATTCTAAATGTGTATATCATATAGTGTATTTATAGATAATTTCTACAGCATATGCATTCTAAATTAATGCTACGATTTTTTTGGACGCTGCTTCTATGGTGGGTAGTTGCAATTAAAACAAAGAGTAGAATTCGACTACAAATGATTATTTTCATTATATATAATCGCTTATACGTTTTTACGAACAATGCTAGCTTTTTAGAAAATTTAGACAAAATTTATTTAAAACGCAAAAATAGCTTCCATTTTGTGGGAAGCGAATTATTTTTTAAAACTTTGGTGTAGATTTTTGTAACTGGTAACAAATTTGATGTTGCCATGTTTAAGTAACGTGAAATAATATGCCAAAACGTTGGACCTTTTGAATAATAAAAACGGAACGTTCGTTTATATGAGGGCTTTGTAGGTTATTTATTATCTGTAAGACACATTTTTTGTAAATTTTTGCAGATTTTTGTATTTTTTTTTATCTTTTAGAACTTGAATAATTTATTTTTCTACAACATTTTCTCGTCGTAAGCGAATCTATGACTCTGGCTACATATATTGTTTGTAACATTTATTTTTTGGTAAATATTAAAATATGTATCTGCAAAAATATATAAAAAATAACTACGTCACGACTGAAAGTTTAAAAAAAGTAGAAAACTTTTTTTAAAGCACCAATAAAAAAAGGATTCTGTTAAGATTTTATTTTTTAAATTGTTGGTGATATTAATTTTTAAATTTTGTAGTAATTTATCGACGCCATTTTGTAAATTGGCATTACTTCATATCATTTATTTTGCATAGTACAAATTTGGATACGTTAGTGTAATTTTTATAATTAGTAAAAAGTATTTTTTTCTTGAAACTTTTCGATATTTAAATGGTTGTTTGATTTATTTAAGGAAAGTAAGGCATTGCGTAGAAAATTTAAAAAACTTGAGTAGAGAAAATAATTATCAGTGACTTTCACGTTACAGCTTCCATTTTCTGTGTTTCCGTTACATTTAATCAAATTCAGAGAGAATTTTTATTAGTAAAAGATTTTAAAATCACAGTTCTTATCAATATTAATTTTTAATCTATTTTACAACCATTTATAATCATTAAGTGTTATTACTTAGTCTTATTTGTATATAAAACGGATAAATTGGAGAAAACCGTCGCGATATATTTTAGAATAAAACATTCCATCACTATTTTAGGATTCAGCAAATTTTAAATGTTCAAGTTTCATAAATAGCGTGCAAATGTTAAAAAAAATTCAATATCGCAATATTTAATACTTACTTTCTGTGCTGCCATTATCGCTTTTATAGACATATATAAATATACAAAAATTTTTGCTATTTCGTTTATAATATGTAATACTTATTTTACATAAATGCAATTAAAAGTAAATTTACTGAAGATTCTATGTGTAAGATACCTGTTTTTTTTATTTATATTAATTATGTATGTCTGTAAAAGTGTAATTTGACATACCAAGTTCAGTGTTGCCAACATATAGATGACCAATGTTACTGTTGATAGCTTAGAATATGTAATCGCAGTTAAAAGGTTGTTCGAAAAGCAATTTATATTGGCTTATATATATAATCGGCTTCTTGTGGGTGTTTAATATTAAATGTATCCGTTTGATCTGTTAGTAATTTTGAAAAATAAGGAAGTCCAAATAACGAGAATTTATAATTTCTTATACAATCGAAAGTGCTGTCCGCACTCCGCACATATTAGTCTACAGATTATCTATACTCTGAAAAACAAATAGTAATAAACATTTGACATTTCAAGCATAATCTCATAGAATTTAAATTAAAAATATAGCTTGTACAATTAAAAAATTATTAGACTCAATTGTTATAAAGCAATCGTGAAAAATAGTTAAGTTATCTATAAGAAAAGGATATTTTTATTTTGTCTTGAATGTTTATAAAACAATAAAAAAAAATAATAGAAATAATATAGTAATTTATTATAATAATATTTTTTTTTCTCTTTAGATATAAAGTTAAAAACGAAATTACAATTATTGGTTAACTAATTTTTTAAATTTCCCTCGAAAGTAACAAAGAGACACTTTCAAAATAACTAATAGATCAAAATAAAGCTTTCCTTGTAGGGGTTGACATTTTTATTTTTATGGGGTTACTTACTTATAAATAAATATTTTTGTTAAAAAATCTTATTTTTGAATTAAGTTACAGGAATATATCACGTTCCAAATTATTATAAATGAATAAAATCTATCTCAAGACAGGATTTTTATATTATTAATCGGCTCAACAAGTCCACAATATTTAATCTGTTAAGATAAAAGATCAGATCAGAATATTCAAAAAAATATAAACTAAATCGTTTACAGAAATTTCGATTATTATTCACAACGTCTAATTTTTTTATTTTATCTATGTAATAAAAACATATATTAATATAATTTTACTATGGTCAGTCACCCTTACAAGGACACAGGTGTGTGAAATACGTCGTTGTTATTATTACACTTTATATTCTGTTGTTGTTAACTATTTAAGGTGTAGAATAAATATTTGAAAGTAATATAAATACGTTATTTCCTTTATTATGATTACCTATCAAGTATTACCTTTAGCGTATTAGGTCTTAGATTGCATGTTGAGCTACAAAACAAATATTGTTTGACGCGCTTTGTGCATGATTTTGACATTTTAATCGTATGTTTTATAAAAAACGTCGATTTAGTAGTCATTTTTTAAATAGCAACTCAATAAGGTAAGAGATTGGTTTTTTGTTAATAATAAAATTATTAATGAATAAATAATATGGCAAATAAAATGACATTTAAGATGTCTGTTAAAGTTCATTACTTAATATTTTTTCATGTATTAAAATATATATATTTTTTATTTTATATTATTTTATCACGCCAGGTCGAAATAACACATCTGACATCAGAAACGTCAAGCATTTCAATATCAACGTACGAGGTGCATCAAAAAATGCAGAGCGAAGAGAAAATTAGCTAAGTTTATCCACTAAAGCTGTGTTGTTGCTACATAACTAAAAATATATACGAATTGCCTATTTCTAATATAATTAGTTATAAAGTGCTGGCAATAAAATATTTCTGTGCATAAAGTGAAAAGAGATATACATTGGGGAAGTTAAGGTTAAGGAACTCCGTAACTCCGTAACCGTAAGCGAAATTATCAGATATCCGAAATATATAAGTATCCGTAACCGTAGCCAAATCTGACTAAAACGTTCTGGATAATTTTTTATATGGGCGGAGTGTAAATAAAATTTGTTATGTTGGCCGAGCTGATACACTGGCGCTTAGTCCTTAGAACTTTTTTTACTACAAAAAGATAAACAGCAAATATCGCAAACTATCATAACAGATTCATTTATTTATTTTATTTATTTATTCTTTATTGCACACATTTTTAGAAAATAAAAAAATAATGCAC
>DWAP01001171.1:0-16753 GCA_018230625.1 Heliconius eleuchia
TCTAATATCTTATCATTTACACTGATCTTGCATTCCGTCCTTTCTTCATCTCGTTTATAAATTAATCTTAAGCCAGATATATTTTTTAAGAAATCACATTTGATTAAAGTAATGATTTAAACATAGGAATTTAATCATAAATCCAAGTACCACTCAACGCATAATGTCTTGAACATTGGACTGTGCGTGAGGATCGGAGTGCGGCTAGGTTCCTTGTGCATACCCTACGGGATGCCTCTATGCGGGATACGGCATGGAACATACTTGTAAACATAAGTCTTATTAGACTGTTTATTGTCAATTTTATTCATTTTTAATATATTCATCTGTGTTTAATAGTAATATATTATGTATTATTATTTATCATTACTTATAATTTCGAATCTCTCAATAGTAATTGCACATTATAAATACATTGTGATATTGTTAATTTGCTTATTATTTAATAAAATATCAACATTCCAAATAAAGCGAAATAAATTTTTAGTATCTATTTTAGAAAAATATTATCACAAACGGAAAAAATCAAAGCAGCTCTGTAATCTGATAAAGTAAAATCATTATACGAAGAATTAAAAAAAAATATCTATATCTTGATATTATATACAATGAATCGTTTTATCTTAAATATATAATTTTATTTGATTAATCATATTTACTAATCATATATAAAGTATCGTAAGTAACTGAGGCCGTCGTGGCGTAAAAACTCAAGAGTCAAGGGTGTGAGTAACTCAACAATTGTATATTCGACCATCACTAGGGAGAATGACTTATTTTTAACGCTTTCATTTCTTGGCTCTGGTATTAATAAAATAAATAAAAAAAAGATAAAAATAAAAATCTTTTATTATCAAGCAACATAGGCTCATAGTTGACATGACATAAAATAAAATACAATAAAATAAAATACAATACAAAAATAAAATTGAAAGAAAAATTAATTACAATCAAATTATAAATATCATTAAATAAATAAGTAAAACAAATAAAGAAATAGCTACCACAGAGAGATTGACCCGGCTACTTTTGCACATGCAACCTGATAAACCTCCCCATGGACGGCCCATCCAATCTATCTGCAAAATAATATTAAGGCAAACGCGTGGCGTTGAGTTCCGCCAGTGAACACGCAATGTCTCGATAACTCGGCGGAATGTGGCGAACGGAGTGCCTTAACACTAGTTTCTCTATGTTTACCCTGCTAGTTTCTCTATATATACAGGATACAGCGTGAAGCTGAAAAAGTAATAAAAAAATAATATTAAGTACCTACATGCTTAAAGCTTGATTGATTGTATTCATTAATTTGTTATTCGAGTTTTAAGAAATAATATGATACAATTTCTCTAAACAAACAAACGAAGCAAATGTGCTTGGTGTCAGTATCACAGTGATATGCTGACTCTACAATTAGTATTTTATTACAGTACCTACTAAACAATAGCCGACGGTTGCTGTACTGAACATAAAAAAAGATCTGCGCAGTGCAATTCAACAGGTCTAATTTAATAATGTCTCAAATTTGATTTTGAATAAATAAAGACCATTCGTGGCGCAGGGGCACAAGTGTGTGACTGTGAATGCGATAGGTTGCAGGTTCGATTGCCTCTCAAGGAAATTAAATGATTAAAATTTTCATTTCTTCGCTCTGGTGTCGAGCAACCACTCAACATACAATTCCTCCAGTGAACTGTTAGATCAATTATTTAAAACTAGCTGCTCCCGCGCAGCTTTTACTGTTTAAGTGTATTTGGGAAAAATTGGTTGATTTTTTAGTATACCGTCAAAACTCTAGTAGTAGTAGTACACTTAATAATCGTTATTTAAATATTCTGGAATTTTATTTGATTTTGCACGCAAAAGTCGTCGTGTTTAACAGAACAATGCTAAGTTATTTCATGTTCATCTCGGTACGCGCGCATAACAAACGATTTTTCCCGCTTAAGTCCATATCCAGCGGGAATCCCGGGATAAAAATATATAAGTGTATGTATGTGTGGTTCCATGACCTCTTCTATTAAACAGTAACAGAGTCCTATAATAATCGGTCCAGGGCGAAGAAATTAAAATATAAAATATTTCATTTTCCTCGAGTGGGAATCGAACCCATAGCTTGTCAGAACTTTGATGAACGTACATAATACATATATAATATATTATCAGGTAATCTATTGCCTTGACAGATGATCTAATAGTGTACCTTGTGACGATAAAACTGATGCAGTCAGCGATAATATTACAAATGATAATATAATTTATTAATTAATGAAATTATATACAAAGTTATGATAAAAGAATATTTTTTCACATTTATTATGCAAATTAAAAGAAGGACTCGGTCAATAACATCGAGTATAATGTAATTGAAATAGTTTAGAATAAAATTGTCTCAATTTGTCTGTTTAAATTGCTAAAATACTTTTGTGAGTCCATATTAAAAAAAAACAGCTTCACACTGTATCCCGCACAGCGTAGGCAGAGGGAACCTAGTGTTAAGACACTCCGTTCCCCACTTTCTGCCGAATTCTCGAGGCATTGCGTGTTGAGTGGCAGAATTCAACGCCACGCTTAGCCTTGACACCAGAGCGAAGAAATGGTAATATAAATTTAAGTAAATATTTCATCTAATCGAGTGGGGATCGAACCCACAACCACAACCAATCGGTTTTACAGTCACAATTCGTGCCGCTGCGCCACTACTGGCCTCATTAAACTATATTTTTAGAAAAAAAAAAATAATTCAATGCAATCGAACTCATAGTTATAAAATTTTCATCTTATCTTTGTGAAAATGTGAATATAATGTGAAATGACATACACACTCGCTTATCACCTTAGTTCTAAGTAAAATTTATAAACATAACGCAAAGATAAAAATAATATTTTCTTATAATAGGTATAAATTGTATATTTATAAACAATAATGTCATAAATAAATATGATAAGGAAATTAAATATAATAATAAGGTAAAAAAGGTGCGGACCAAATGTCTGTAGTGGATATTGAACTAATAAATAAAAAAAAATCTCATCTCATCGAACATTCTTTAAATTCATTTGAATGTCAAATCATCAAAAAGCGTATCTTTGAAATATTGGTCTTTATATAATTTGATTGGAAAGATACCCATTTGATAAATCAATGGTAAAATATTACATATAAGGAAAGAATGAAATAATATTATCTTCGTCGTTTTTATCTTTGAAGTAGCACAAAAAAAACGATAAAAATCCATCGACAGATCGAACACACGTGTTATATGACCTCCTGGCATTACCTTGCAAGTTTAAAACTAACTCGTGTTCAGATCAAAGATTTGTTTCGATGAATATCTTTATTGCACATATTATTATCATGACAATATATTGCAAAATAAGTCTCTCTAACAAATTGTAGACGATATTTTACAACTGTAGAACCAGCCACAACAAAATTACAATAATAAAATATTCATGTAACGATTTCTTTGATATGTCTTTTTCGCTTCACCTTTAGCCCATAAAGTACTATGATAAAAATAAAATAAATAAATCAGCTTCACACTGTATCGCGCACATAACAGAGTAGGCAGAGGGCACCTAGTGTTAAGACATCCCCGTTCCCCACTTCCCGCTGTATTCTTAGAGCGCGAATTGAACCCACAACCGCCGCTATACAGTCACACCCTTGTGCATCTGCGCCACGACGGCCTCAACAATGCAAACTACTTTAATACTATCAACGTAAAATTCTTACAAGAATTTCTTAAACGTAAACAGGATACGGCCAGAAAGGCGATAGCTTACGGTGCGGTTGTCATTCGAGACATGGCGGCAGTAACTAAAGGACTGATGTAATCCTGCAATATACAGCCATTATTATATTTCTATTATTAACCTTTCTCCAGAATAGAGATATCAAATGTATTAATTGTCAAAATACTTAATAATAATCAGCTTTATGTTGTATCAGGTAGGCAGAGGGAACTTAGTGTTAAGACACTCTGTTCCTCACTTTCCGCCAAATTTTGGAGGCATTGCATGTTGATTGGCGGAAGTCAACGCCGCGCTTTGGCTCGACACCAGAGCGAAGAAATGAAAATATACATGTAAATCAATATTTCATTTCCTTGAATGGGGATCGAACCCACAACCAGTCAATTTAACAGTCACAGTTGGTGGCCTCAACTTAATAATATATACTGGGCAGAGGGAACCTGGTGTTAAGACACTCCGTTTCCCACTTTCTGCCGAATTTTGAGGCATTACGTGTTGAGTGGCGGAAATCAACGCCGCGTATTGCCTATGTACCAGAGTGAAAAAACAGAAATATGAATTTAATTAAATATTTCATTTCCACGTCCAGTCGCTTTTACAGTCACACTTTTTGCCCCTGAGCCACGAATGACCTCTAAACTAAACTGCATCACGCATTCCTATTATCCATTTATGAATTTGTTTTGTCTACGGTACTACTTAAGAAGCAAATCCTTTGCTGATATTTGTAACTTAAAGAATCAATATTGAAACAACAACTATATCTTAATAAAAACACTACGCACGCATTAAAAGATAATTTATCTTTTAAATATTATGTAACGCCATCTATGATTTTTCCTTGACAAGTAACTAAGGGATGATTTTATAGGGTTCCATATCGACACTTACTACGGTATTCCATTCATAGTAACTCATCCTTTGCGCAACAGATGGCTAAATATTATGAATTTTCTTCCTGCACGTAGGTTTTTACGAAGTAAAAATCTGAAAGGTGGTTCTCTAGAAATACATTTTCTTAAAACTAATTTAAGTAAAAAGTAAATTCAAATCAGCTTAACACAGTGCCCTACTTTTGGTCGAATTTTTGAGGCATTGCGTATCTTAGCTCGTAGCTTTTTGCCTTGATGCCAGAAAGAAGAAATTAAAATTTATCGAACCCACAACCGTCGCATTACATTAACATGTTTGTTACTGTAATGCGACGATTCATTCACTATAAATAAATGCTGGTCTTCGAAAATTATGATTATGTAATGGTCCTAATGTAATGAAAACATATTTTTATTGTTTGTGATCGCGGGTATCATAACAAGTCGATAGTATAAAAAATAAAAGTTTTACTTGCCTTTTACCTTTTAATGCTAAAAATTCCAACTCTGTTTTCTTTGTTACCCTTTGTCTTTGTCTGTCCTTTCGTCTGTCAAAACCATACATCTCGAGATTGCGTGGAGGTATGCAATTAAAATAAATATCAAATATAAAGGTCTTCGGTCCCCTCAAAGCACAGAAAAAAAAGTTATGCATGGTTTTTGTATAAAGTATTGTATTTTGTATAAAGTTCGCTGCCTAATCATAATCTATAGGTAATCCAATAGTTATTAAATTTAACTTGAAGTTCGAGTTCACAATTCAAATAAAGGAATAATTCCGAAATATGGAATTTCATTTTTAACATTTTTAAAAGTGTTATTCCACACTTAGGAAAGAAAAATACTAGAAAACGTATAAAATTTGAACGTAGCGGGACTCGAACCCGCACTTTCTCGAAACCGACCAGGCGCGTTGGTCATTAAGCCATACGTTCTCCTCAAGCTTCGTCGAAATTTTTATACGCTTATTACAACTTATTTATGTTATTTATGTATATTATATCATCATACAAATTGAAAGCTAAAGATTCAACCATTTCAGTAAGACAGTTGTATAAAATAATTGTTATAGTAATTAGCAGTATTTAGTTCGACAAATTATTATCCAACTAAATACTTTAAATTGATATAACTTTTTTTTTTATGAACTGATTGTAGTAAAACCCGATATGTTAACGGAAGCTTGCCAAAATCCAAACATCATTTAGTAAAATTTTGAGATTAGCGATGATAAACGCACAGACAAACAGACAAATAGACAATTTTGTCTTTAATTTTTGTTCCATTACATTAATAAAGGTCACCTCTATAACATTTTTTCTTAAATATCTTTCAAGATCCTTTCAAGACCGATCTGTTACAGTTTTATTATAAGTATAATTATAGATGAGTCCTCAAAATTTCAGCTCTACTAACATGACATAGATCTGGGGAATCTGGAATACCTCGTCTTTAAATATTTTTTATACTTCCCGTTGACTTATGAACCTGAAATTGTTACGGAGGACGTGTCCGACTCGCACTTCATCGGTTTTTCTGAACTAATAAAAAAAACCGACATATCAATAACCTAATAAAAAATCAATTTACATATTATATTATCTTAATTGCTACGCGTTCATTTAAATAATTATCACTTAATGGATGCGTATGCGTAATAGAAATTAAAAATAAGACAATAAGGTTTTTATAATGTAAGGATAGTATGCGATAGGGGAAAAGCGGAGAATGAAGTGTCTTCACCCAAGGTTCTGCCTATACTTACCCACCTAAGTAGAAAAGATTCATGAGTTCTGGATCAGAGCTGGGGGTGGTCCAGCACCTGGGTGGGCCCCACAACCGCTTTTCGGTGATCACCTAAAAAATAAAAGTTTTCGGCTACGCTGTCTCGATTCCCGCTATCCATTTCAGTCTATCTCTTCAGGGTAAGGAGATAGTCTTTGATTCAAAACAACTCCACTACCCCTCATTGATCCTTAATTACTACCTAGTCACTTTGCTTCTCGGAAGCGACCGTATCTCGCACTCATATTCCTAATTACCGATTAACTGATGCAAAACAGCGCTGTTCTTAAATAAGACATATTTGGGTTAGGTTAGGCTGATAAATATATAAATATACATCGCGATTTTATAGTTACATATGTACACACATTGATCTGGATTTTAATCGCTTTCTAAATATTTGCATACTTTTAAAATCATGATGCTAAATGATTTTTCTTATTATTACAACCACCTACTATACTTTCTGCACAATGTTTGCTTACCAACATCATTTACATATGGAGTTTTGGCGTGTTTAAACTAACTTAAGTTATCAATTGCGTCTAAGAGACTATATAACCTTTCGTCGTTCGTTGTTTTAGCACAGTCCCGAAATTCAAAGTGTATTTGAAGCTACAGTGCGCGCCCACAAGTCTTCTCTTCAACAACATGGATGTATGCTCTTTAAATTTTATTTCGTTTAGTGCGCTTACGTATAATCCTTCTGTGCCAACGAACCTGGATATTGTCAAGAACGATCCAGGCGCTAAGAATACTATACGAGTTAAGGCATTTTTACATACAAAATTATTTGAAATTTTAAATGTCCGAAACTTCTACTTTTTCTGGTTAATGTATAGCTTTGCTTGAAGGCATCTTGTTCGCAGAGTCGCACTATTTAAAAAGGTTATTATTTTACAGATTGCTTAAATGCTTTACAATGTTTGTTACAAGAGCCTTTTCGTAGCAAATCTAATTTTCACCTTATCCTCAAAATCCTGCTCTTATCGTTGGCATGGATCTCGAGCCGCTCTGGTAGTACAGATAATGATATAGTTGATTCCTATGCCAAATCTGCGGTCTCTTCTTGAAAATGTTTTGCTTGGACAAATACCTAAAAGATGCATCATTGGATTTATTTTAATCATATGTGGCCTTACGATTTTAATCATATGTGGATGGTCAAAATTATAAGCAAAAACGTTAAGCTCTACATTTTTGAATAATGTTTTCATTAGTGCTTATCATACAATATTCTCGGGTACTGGTATACACTTTTTAAATGTACCATCATTTAGATTTTTGCAACATCCAAAGAAGCTTTTGCAAATTGATACTGAGACTGGACCAGATTTGAGTGTAAACTCAACTGCTCATTGGATACTCATAAAGCTAGGAAGTGTTAGAATAGAAATCCGGTTTCAAAATACTTTAACATCAACTGTGAATTGTAGTGTATATGCAGAATTTGATAATGTTATTGAAATAAAAAAGAACTAAGAAGTTGTTGAGTTGTTGATTACAATAGTTAGAATAGTATTTAATGCTCCATAAAAAAATATTGTTTCTTATTGCTTAAAGTGAATATTCTGATGAAATAAAGACGCATTTAAAATCAGTAAATTGCAGTATACCGTTTTTGCTGCAAACCGTATACCCATACGAGTATACCTTCCGGTTTATTTAATTTCAAATTTAGATCGAGACACAAGGCCTGCTTCTCATTGGATAGCAATTTACATAGATAAACATGACATTGGAGAATATTTTGATTTATTTGGAAAAAAACCAACAAGATATCACGATTCCCTCTTAAACAATAACTGTAAAAAATGGTACTATAACGAACAAATTATACAAAACTATTTTAGTTCTGTTTGTGGGGTATACTGTCTAGTTTTTATTTATTTAAGATATAATGATATAACTGTGTAATTTTAAAATATGTTTGGTAATTACACTCTACACAATGATAAAATATTATTATTGTTATCTATATTTTGTATTTCTTTTATTTGGCTGTGTGCATTAAAGTATATTCTATTCTATTCTAATTTTATTTTTTGTTTCTGGACCAGGGCTGGTGTCGGTCCAGAACCGTTTCTCAGATTTTATTTCATACCTCTACTTACACACAAATAATAAAACAGAAACATAAAATTGGAATAGAATGAATCTGAAATATGAAATCTGAAACCCATAAATCCTATCTACTCAGCTGTATACATTATACGGTACTCAATATGAATCTAAAAATGTAACTTAAATCAAAACCTATTGTTATTTATAAACATTGTGCATATTATCATTTGTTTTAATGATATCCTCTAATTTTAAGATATATTTGTGTCCAATTATGTAAATATGGAGTATGTTTTTTTTAACCTTTACTTTGTTTTTTATAAATATTAATCGTATACTTAATTATTTGGATATTAAAATTTTACTTATGTATGTATATGAAAATATAATTCGGTGGTACGCTGCATTATTAGTCATCTTGAAGTTGTAAATAAAAAAAATATGTACGCAGGAAATGTTTTATTAATCAGATCTAAATATAGTTTTATATTTAAATATAGTTTTATATTACATCCCTTTGCTTTATAAGATGTTTACTAAAACAAATTGAGGCCGTCGTGGCGCAGTGGCATAAGGATGTGACTGTAACGCGACGATTGTGTACTCTATCCCCATTCGGGGGAATGAATTATTATTTATTAATATTTTCATTTCTTCGCTCTGGCGCCAAGGCAAAGCCCGGCGTTGAGTTCCACAGCCACTCAACACGCAATTCCTCAAAACATTTGGAAGAAAGTGGAGAGGGAAAGACTCTACTATATGTAGGATACGGTGTGAAGCTGATTTTTTAAGCAAAAAATCATTCAAAGTCATATTCTTATGTTAATATTTACTCCACCTTTCCTGCAATTTCTCTAATCAGGGGAAATACCTGTATAATTATATGTTAATATTTCCTAGAGCTGGTAAGTAACAGTAGATATGAACCCACAGCTGCCGTTGAATACTAATGTCGATGCTGTATCAAGAAGACGTTATTCTGCAACATTTTAAAGTCTTGTTATTTTTTCATTTAACTAGTTCACAACTCAATATCATATTTGCAAATGTTTATGTAAGAAATAAAACATGTTTATCACTTTAGTTTAAGTGAATAATTATTTGAACGGCAACAGTAGATATATTTTTTTTCAGCTTCACGCTGTACACGCAACAAGCATACACATAAAAAGGACGACAGAAGGAATACCTTATGCAGCTTCACTCTGTTTCCGCATACAGCAGGGTAGGCAGAGGAAACCTAGTGTTATAACACACCGTTCTCCACTTTCCGCCGAATTCTGGAGGCATTGCGTGTTGGGAACTCCGCCGCGCTTTACCTAGACACCAGAACGAAGAAATGAAAATATAAATGTAAGTAACTATTTAATTTACTCCAGTAGGGATTGACCCACCACCAATCGATTTTACAGTAACACTTTGTGTCCCTGCGCCACGACTGGCCTCGCCTTATACGTTCTTTTATATTAATGAAACATAAACATTTAATAAGTGCTTGCTCTAGATTAAGTTTAAACACTACAATATAGGGAATTACCGTGACAAATGTTACTCAATCAGGTTCCTTTCTTCGTATTCCGTATATATCTTTCTTATCTTCATGCACTTCCAAGTATATTTTTTGTAATATTGGCTTATCCGCAGATAGGATTTAGATAGCGAGAATCAACATTTTTTATTTGAAATAGAAAACCAGACGAAAATATTTTTAATAACCGAAGACCAAAGAGCTTAGAGCACGTTGGAGAGTACGTACCGACCGTGTGGAGATGTTTGTTTGCCAAAAATAAACATATTTTACCCAACAAAAGTAAATGTCTATCATAACTATTAAATATTTATTGTAAAATATTTCTAAGTATTAGAAGTTCACGTCACTCCGCAAGGATGTATCAATGCAAAAATTCTATCCAAAATGTTTATAAATAAGGTGATGCAATAATATTGCAACCTTTGTCAGTCTATCCCTACTCTACATTTGTACTGTATTGTATTGAATACTCCACTCTCACTATCCAGATATTTGCCTTTGACCTCGCTATAGTTTTAGAAGTTTCAATTTACTTGACTTTGAATGTTGTATTAAGTTGTAAACATGTCACAAGGTGTGCTTTACATATTTATTCCGTTAAATATATATTTTTATTTATTAACAATAATATGGTTTAGTAACAAAATTTTAATTAGTTTTATTTTTAATATTTTCGATAATATATTTAAATATATTTCAGTGTTATTTAACGTAAATTTACTAAGTAAAGGAAGAAGTATAAAACAAACCTCCCAAAATAGCAGGAAGGTCACAAATAGGACGTCTTAATACCTATAAGGTTTTACTTAAATTACTTAATCGAATTTTATTACTGTTTCTTCTGTTTCCATGACAGCTCCAAACGACAACACTTCATGACGCACTAACTTATATTAATATTGTTTATATTTTGTATATTATATATTTATAAACAATATTAAAATAAGTATAAAACTAAAAATTATAATATACTGTTTTCTAAAACTCGTGGACTCTATCATGACAGAAGTTAGAAGGATTCTTGGTTAGCTAGAAGCTTTCTTGATTAGATAAAATGGCGATGACACCACAGAATAAAATGCAATATACCAAAAAAACTGCAGAATCAGAAAATCTGTCTTATTGTTGGTTTATCTCCTCCTAGTATGTAAATACATACTATCATCAAAAGATAAATAAAAGAAAAGGTTTAGCTTTAAAGATCAAATATTATAAACACCGTAGTGCAATCTGCAAGCATGCGATAGTATTTTTGCACTTCCAGCGTCACTCGATACTCCCTTACCCTGTCTGATATGACGCAACAATTGAACTTACTTACTTTTAACAGGGTGGCTTAAGAGCTGGAACGTATTTAGGACTAAAATCAATATATAACACTATACCAGATTCAGTTTTAGCGTTATTATATTTCAGAAACGATTTTAAAAGAATAAAAATGAAAAAAAAAATATTTAGTTTGGTTAAAGAAATTAATGACGTAAAGTGAGATGGGTTTTCCTCATAAAACTCTTCATTTACATTTATTTATATAAATATAAAAATAATTAGAGTTTACATACATTTTCCTACGATTTCTATTTTAAGGGAAAAAAACTGTCCAAGTGTAAACCGGATGTCTGGTCACCCTGCGTGACATAAGCCGTGTGTAGTATCTCTATCAACTCTACTACTCGCGCTACCGTGACTGACTTCGCTCATTCCGTTCTAACCAGCGGTCGGGCCGGTTGCGCCTCACTCTATATTTATAAAACCACGTGTGTGTGCGAATTATTTATAAAATACTAACCTATATAAGCTGAAACTGTAGAGTCACTAGTTACTAGTTATCAGTGCGGCAGGAGACAGTGAGGTAAGTGCACCAGTCAATATTTCTAAGTTTTAAATAATGTATGTTTTACTCTTACTTGACTTTTGTAAGCATTTTTCAAATATTTTTCATTATTTCAGTGACAAAAAAAAATGTTTTACTATCATATTGTTTAATTACCACAATTGTTTTTAACATATACATTAAGAATAGTTTTAAATTGTAAATTTTGCATAAGTTATAACAACTAATTATTACGTGGTTTAAAAATTAGGACGTGGTTTTTTTTTTCTAAAAAAATTAATATAGAATAAATACAGATAGACATCTTTAAAATTTTTTTTTTTCTTTACTTATATAACTAATCTAATCTTACTACACTCCTTAAACTTAATTAATGTAGTTGATATTTTATATTAATAGTATACATATTAATTAAAAATAACCCGTAGAGTTGGGAAGAGATTATTAGTAATAATAAAGTATATTAAAAAGTAATATTTTACTTAGAAACTTCACAAATTTACTAACATGTATTCTTACAGTGAATAAAACTAAAAATATATATCCCTACCTTTATTTTACAATTGCTCGTCTTCGAGTAGATAACAAGAATTACAATAAAAATAGCGTTTATTTTATTGCAATATTATCCCTTTAAATACCATATTTATTAGAGAGGTTCAACCATTTAATGTGCATAATTATAAATACACATTTACCTTTTAAATATTATTTATATTTATAAGATAAAAACATGTTGTCACAAGTACAATACCGTTACCGTTCAAGTTTAACTTCGTGAAATTTTGCATTGTTTTAAAAGTAGCATTATTTTTTGGTAGAAAAGTAGGCATAGGGAGCCTAGTGTTAAGACACTCCGCTCCCTACTCAGCCGAATTCTGGAGGCATTGCATGTGGAATGGTTGAGGCGTTGACTTCCACAACGCCCCAACTTTTGCCTCTACACCAGTGAAGAAATAAAAATATTATATATTTCATTCTCTTAAGTGAAAATCGAACTCATGACCTGTCGCGTTCACAGTCCCACGTCTCTGCCTCTGCGCCATGACTGGCCTCTTATTTATTAAAGTAAACAAACATTTCCGATAAGAAATAACCTTCAAAAATTTTACAATAACTAAGTGAACTTCACTCTTAAACGCAATGGCACGGGCCTGGGGACTAAGCGCGACGGTGTGAATTTCATTCCCACTCGAGGAATGAATATATTTAATATTTTCATTTCCTAGCTCTGGTAACAAGGTCAAGCGCGGAGTTGAATATAGTTACACTACACCCAATGCTTCCAGAATTCGGCGGAAAGTGCAGCAGAAACGGAATGTCTTAGAACTAGGTTCCCTCTGCCGTCCCTGCTATATACGGGATACAGTCTAAAGCTGAAATAATAATATTCTCAGTATTTTTTCCCTTATCTCTTTCTCTACATTTTTCCACGAATGATAATACAAGCGTATGTGTGATATGATACCCACGAGACCCACGAGGACTCCACAGGGAGTGGACTGTGTTAGTCAAAGTACTTAACAGCCAATACTATTAACTTTAATTTAATAAAAATCCAAACATAATAAACGTATTTTCACTTAAATATTGCTTTTCTTAATTCGATGATAAAAATCGTTTTTTATAAGATCCCTATACAAATTACTAAATTAAATATAAATAATGACGAATGATTTTTGTATTTATGTTTAGTTTGAGTATGCAAAAAATAAGGCAAGCGCGAATCGGTCTCGTACACCGAGGATTTAGTAACAATTTTATGATTGTAGGTCAATAGGAAGTACCCTATGGGTTATGTTTTTTTTTACAGTTTCAATCACCTTTCAGTTTTATCCCGCATATAGCAGAGTGACCACAGGAAACCTGGGAACCTACTGTTAAGACACTCTGTTCCCATCAACACTTACATTCCACTCTTTCTGCCGAATTGTGGAGACATTACGTGTTGGATGACGGAACTCAATGCCGTGCTTCGTTTTGAAGCCAGAGCAAAGAAAATAAAATATTAAATAGGTTTGGCTTACGTGGCGAATTTCATAAAAAATACAGGCATAAATTAAGCTTAAAGGCCCTAATCTTTAAAATTCATTGACAAATTTAAAATGTCGGCAGATTTCGATATTTGGTAAAATTTCAACTTGATACTTCAGGCGATCTTTAAACCAATTATCGTGACAACCAGATAGACAGATCGAGAATTAAGTGATCCAATAAAGATTCCGTTTTAGTCTTTTGAGGTAGAGAACCATATTAATCTTTTGTTATACAGATTTTTTTTATGACAGCCTGTGTAATTTTTTAACATAATTTATAATTTCCAAAGTACAGTAGTTTAGTTATTAATACAATTAGATACTGGCTCTATTAAATAACTTGCAAATTTCACTGGTATATTTCGTTAACTAAAAATGATGTATAGAAAACCTTATTTACATTACGAAAAATAATTCTCAGCATCGTTCGAAGCACTTACTTTTACCGTTCTAAACAACAATTCCCTTTATTACTAATCGTAAATACATATACACAATAATGTCTACACAACTCTGACGCTACATAGAGACGTGCCGTATCCTTAAATAACTAATAACGTTTCATCATTATTTTTACACGATTTAAGATACACAATCTAATTTTAAACGATAATGAAAATTACACACGAAAAAGAGTTGCACGCTGCCGTGTCGCGTGTCGCGTGACGCGTCACTCCGCACATCACTATCCTCCCTACTCCTGCTATTCTGACGCAACAATCGGAATGACTTACTAGCTACAGCTACAGCTAACATCGGCTCGCGTATTTTGGCTGCCATTCTGATTCAACCCGGCGCGTCGGCTGGTCGCGGTGTTGGCTGTATTTCTAAAAAAACACGTGGCTTTGTGAATCGTTCATGTCATAACCTCTACGCGGACGAACTGAGCGGCAGCCGCGGTCAAGAGGTAGAGTCGAGGTACGTCTGTCTGTTCTTTATATATTTAATCGGTATTAATTTTAAATTAACTCGTACCTGTGTTAACCTTCGCTGAAATGTTTCACGCAATGTCGGGATCGAATTCGTTAAAGGTCGTGCGATCGTGAGTTGAAAGCTGCGGAACATATGAAAATCAATTTATAAATAATGATATTAATATGCTTTATCATTTTATTTAATATACACTTTCTTATCTATTATTGAATTTATTCCAAGTTGTACAAAACTGTGAATCGTGGCTAGTTGACAGCTACGGCCAATTTTTATAAAAATATTTTAAAACTGTCAGTCATATCGTTATTTAGCACTAATGAATAAATTGTAGGCAATTAATATAATTGAAAATATTAACAAGTGAAGTAAATTATAAAACGCGAAATATTATGCGAAATTCAAATTGATTTTCGAAATACCGTTACGTTCGCAGAAGCCGGTACGTCTACCACGCCAATCTAGAGCCATTGTAAAAAATATAAAAGAACAACGGTTAACACGTTTCAATCCTTAGAATAAGAACAAGAGGAGCTTTCTTATTTCGTAGGCATTTTGCAGACGCGCCATATGTTTACTTTTAAACAGCATGAGTTGCAATTTAGCTGGTTAAATATAAACAAAAATTTATGATTCGCGATTTTGTGAATCCATTATCATTTATTTAGTAACCATTATGAGTTGAAGCGGAACGTCGGAATAAATTTTTCTATAGATATTATTCGTATGTAATATTAAAAAATAGTTTATGCTTATATTAATCCTTACACTTTGATACTAGGGAAATTAACAATAGCTGAGGTCGTTGACTTCCGATGAGACGTACGGTGTCGGTGTACCTCATTCTGGCTACGCGTCTACTTATTGATCCACTTTTCTGGGTTACTAATTATTCGTGAAGCACGTCCAGGTCAATTGTTAATGTAAATATATACTTATTATATATACAGATATATCGTGTGTAGCGTGATATCATAATTTAATCACTGTCGTCACAATATCAAGTGTCAACTGTCAATGTCAATCACGGATTTTTTTAAAAACTAATATTACAATAAATATTTTTATGCAAAAACAAAAAAATACTTGCGTTCATTATAATAAATTGTTTGCAATGAATAAAAGTAGTATTTATTGTTAATATATTAATTATATTTAGGCCCGATTGACTTAACGGAATTAATAAATTAATTTGTCTTTTTGCCCACCGACATTTTCAAAGTTCAAATCTTTTTTAGTAGAGCTGTTAAGATTTTTTAATTGAGCGAATTGTATTTAATTCTCACTTACATTCATTATTCATTTTCATAATGTAAATAACTGATCGGAATAACTAATGCGGTCCAAAAGTATAAGAATAAGGTAATGGGTCAGTGCACCTACGTCACGATAACTTAAGAGATATGCAAATAAAACAAAGACTGCCTCAATTACTATCACTAAAACTCGTATTTTGCTGCTGTCATACAAAATGAATTTTGTTTACAATGGAGATATAAAGACTGACTCAAACCAGAAAATCGTAGTATAGGTACAAGGCTAAAGTTAATATTAGAAAAGTTTATTTCTACAATTTTATCTCGCATCTACTAATTAACATAAAATTTTAGACATATATAAATATTAAATATGAATAATTAAAATAATGTAGCTTACTTACGTTCGTCAGTTAATAAAATCGTAAAAAGCTTTTAGTTGTTAGCTACAAATAATTTTCTAATAGCTTCACTTATTAACATTTATTTATAATTTATTTTTTCAATATGATATGACATAATAATTATATTGTTAGAAATGAGACTGAAACGATTCCATACATTTTTGGGCCCAAAATGTAAAGAGATGAAAAGGGTATGATTTAATAGACTTAGGTACATCATTTCCTACCTGAAAACTATATAAATTTTGGCAATCTGAGAGCTGAGTTATTAGAGATTTAATA